>JAGDYQ010000173.1:1669032-1755204 GCA_021962125.1 Bulinus truncatus | reverse complement strand
AAGCCTGTTCCATTCTGGACACAGGACGTGTTAGCGCATTTTTGTGTTATGCATCAGTACGTATTTTAGCTTTCAGTAAATATTTGTAAATTTTGGAAATGTTTATGAATTCAATTGTGTAATTGTAAAGGATGTTTTTCGAAAATAAAATTATTGTGGCTGAAGAATAAATACTCTACTGCGCAGAACACGTGTGACGTCAATCTTGGTGAAACTACGTGCTGCAGTATTTCGCACCAAATGGATGGGTTATTGAACGTATAAGGTGTAGAATGGGGCCATGAAAATGACATAATTATTAATATAGCTTATATAGTAAAAAAACGGTAAAAAAAACTGATGTCCAGCCCTCAGAGGTCAGATCGCAAAATGAACTTTTGCTGCACACATGGTAGGCCAAGACCTACAAAATGATATATACATCATGGGTCTAGGACTTATGGTTGTTGAGATCTAGGGTGATGACAGACAGACAGACAAAACGGGGACAATAGAGCATTTTTTTTATCAAAAATGCTCTAAAAAGAATTTCACATTTTAATTATAAATGAGTTGAACAATCTTAAATTATAAAGTTTACTTTAGTCACGCAATGTGTTCGTTATAGTACGAACTTGTTGGTTATTTTAATTTTAAATCTAACATCACGTGACATATAATCGGGGCTCGATTTACCACCGGGGATACCGGGGATATCCCTGGCACTGAGAACTATCAATCCCGGCTCTGCTTTAGCTAATATATCCCAGCCGGGGATGAAATCATAGACATTTATCCCCGGCTCTGCAGACATTTTTTTTTCATCCGGCACTGGTTTTTTCTTAAAGATAGCAGCTTGCAATGATCACATTTTTATCATCAAAGTGTTCGTCTTCAGTAACGTCGTTCTATAACACTAGGTCATCAACATCCGGCTCTAGATAATCATAACACTAGGTCATCAACATCCGGCTCTAGATAATCATAACACTAGGTCATCAACATCCGGCTCTAGATAATCATAACACTAGGTCATCAACATCCGGCTCTAGATAATCATCTCCTAAGATTATTGCTTCTTCTTTGTCCAAGTTAAAAAAATTCTAGAAAGATATTACGCACGTTTGATCATTATCTGTTAATACGCAATCTAAAATGCTTTTGATTTTTTGGAAAATTCCATGATGGGTTGAAGTTTTTCTATCTCCCGCGTGTGATTCTTTTATTCCATCATAGCTGGGTTATGATAATTTTAGAGATACGCCATTGGTCAAATCATTAACATAATGAGCTGTGACACCTGGGAAGGCATGCATACTACGGTCTAAACTTATACTCAGTCAGATTTACGGTTTTTAAAGGAAGAGATTTTATCAATATTTTTTTATCACTTGACACTAGTTCGCGTGATACACACCAGAACAGACATAAAATGTTTCATTGGTGAAATATTTGTTTTTCACCAAAGACACTGTCGAATTTAGATGAATCATCTGGTCTGTTTTAATAGATTGCCTTCCGATAAATTGTGTGTTTATATTTATCACTACTATTTGGACCAGCAAAATCTTTTCATAGAGATTTACTTTTGTTCAGCTTTGAGTTTGTTTTTTTATGTAATGAACGAAATTGACAAAAAAAAGAAACGAATGAATTTGTTGTTTCTTTTCCATACAACAACCTAAAGGATAATTTATTATAAACAAAAGAGTTGAAATAAAACAAAAAATCTTCGAAAGGGATTCTAAACTGGGCAGACAACACGTGATACCTCCATGGCCATTGCACTATCGGCTATGGTGGTATGAAAGAAGGGCACCATAAAAACCGTCCCATTAGTGGTTTATTCTATAATACAAATTTTACATCATATGTTCCGGTTTCCGTCTGTCATCGCGACTTCCGTCTGTCATCGCTACTTCCGTCTGTCATCGCGACTTCCGTCTGTCATCGCTACTTCCGTCTGTCATCCAACATGGCGGCATAAACAATTCATCCAAGATGGCGGCATAGACAATTCAAAGATGGCAGAAACATTTACTGTTTTCTTCTTAACATGCATAATGCGGCTACCAACTGGCCAGCCGAGTAAGAATAGTTTCCTACATGGCTGCCAGAAAAGACATTGGACCAGCCATATGTTTAGTGCCGAGGTGACAAAACACCGTACACTAACATACGGCAGGTAAGATCGTGAATGCCAAATGGCAATCACAATGTGATACTGTTTTCGACCGCTTCAATCATTACCAAAGGGCAAGAAGCGATCTTAGGAGAAGTAACACAAAATCATGCCAAAATATTCTGTGATACTCTCCTGGGCACACCCGAAACATAAATGGTCCTAAAGGCCTATCTATATTTCACAGTAACGTAATAAATCTATGGTGTTCAATTTGTTATTAAATGAGAAGCGATCGTAAAAGAAATATTTACAGAAATCGTTCAATTAATATTCTGTGTTATGTTCCACAATTTAAATTTTAAACCAAAATTATGGATACCTAAATATAATGTAATATTTATATTGTTTAAATTGTTATTATTTCTAAAATATGTCTATTTCTAATGTACAATTATTTCCCTTTATTACTAACCTAAAAAAAAATACGTCACTTTTTTTTCATTTGTTCACTATTACGTCACATGAATGAATTGAATAAGGGTTGAGATTGAATAGCGCCGTACACAACGTTTACAATGCAAACTAACCCATTTATGATGGGGGCTTCACACACAGGGTGTATGGAGGGGGCCCAGTTTGAGGAGGGCCCCCAAAATATTTTTTAAACTAAATATTAAGTACATTATCTCATGTCAAAATGTAGTGGCTCCCGAAGATGCCTAAAATCCCTTGGTTCGGGATTGGCTTCACAGAACTATAATGTTGAAAGCTTTGATATGTCTTTCTTTTTTAAGAGGCCTAATGTTTTCTGCGTCTGCGGCCTCAACTGCATTGATGGAATACTATGTTTTTAATTGAAGGTCAGCTAAAGCTACACAACGATTCTTTCTTCTCCGGACCAAGCTTGAGAAGCGTCAAAAAATTATCTCATGCCAAAATGCAGGGGCAGCCCCCAAAGAGGCCAAGCCACCGGGCCCGTAAATCCCTAGGTTCTGCACTGCCGGGTCGGCAATTTTTCTTAGTTAATTGTACTATGCTACAATGTAAAACAGTAAATAAACCACCTGTTAAACATGTAGCGTTTTGCTTAACACAAGCACTCACTCACGTCTCTCTTTTTTTTTTAAATACGCCATGTTGAACATCATAAAACATTAAATGAATAACTGTTTGGAAAGGAGTCCATTAAAATATTATGAAGGAATATGATTTTAAGAGTTGTTGTTTATGTTTACCCATAGTGAGGATTATTTTTTTTGGGAGGAACTATTTAACATATGAATTTTATTTGATGTATTATTAGGTGTCCCTATTCTCAAATGTATTTTGGCTACAATAACCTGTTCATGTCCTTGGGGCCACTGCAAGTATATAGACGCAGATCCGCAGACTTTTCCGAATCAGCGGACTGACAGCGGATGCTTCGTATGGTTAAGTTGCGAACTCGCGGACTGACGCGGATCTTCTTTAGCGTTACCATAAAAAATTTCAAGTCATTTAAACAGATACAGCAATGCGGACGCGCGGACTGACTGCGGACCAATGTTGTAAGATTCTGCGGACGCGGATCATTGATAGAAATCCGCGGACGGACGCGGACGCTAAATTTCAAGATCCGCACACCTCTGATATAGACTGATTGTTAACGCGCTAAAATATATATCACCATTTTCAACTCCAACTGTGTGCCTACTCGCCGGTCCGGGTACCGGGCCTTTGATAACTAGTAGGATCTAAATTTTGCCGCTAAATTTCATTTTAAAAATCGTGTTTTTATTTAATTATGTTAAAGTTTGCTCAATTATTTTTGATTATTACAATTGTTTTAGTTTGTCGATTATAAAATGTTTTAATAAAAGACAATAATTTTATTATTACTAATTTTTTTTAAATATATTGACTTTTAAGTCTCAAATTAAAACCAAAGAAACGATTTAAAACTGTTGATTGTCGTAAAAAAGTTTATCGAATCAAGACGCGGGCAAGATGCCATGATTAATATCTTCATTAAGAAACAGTTTTCTTGAATTCTTCAATGATTAATATCTTCATTAAGAAACAGTTTTCTTGAATTCTTCAATGATTAATATCTTCATTAAGAAACAGTTTTCTTGAATTCTTCAATGATATAGTTACATCAACCAATTTTTTGTCTTAAGCTGATTTTCAAGATATAATTAACTGTTTACAATCTTGTAAGACGCCCATATGTGTCATTTGTTGTTCATTTAGTATTAAATGTGACAATATTTTACCCAACAATCCTGACGGAGTGAAATCCAGACTTCATATATTTCTCTGGGTCACCTCTTCTACCAATCAGATTCGTATATCTGTATACTCCAGTCTTGTACATGAAGAAATCTTCACGCACTTGGAAGATAGCTGGGGAAAGATATCTAAGTCTGAAATATTTTTTCTTAAAATTGTAGAATTATAATTTCAAAATGTTTTAATGCCATAAGAGATAATGCATCGCATGAACTACTTGTAAGATGTATGTACCCAATCTTGAATGTATTCATGCCGTCATTGATAAACCATTTAATAATGAAAGCACGCCGCGTGTGTGTGGACAAAGGGATAGAAGACACCACAGAGTGTTTATCATTTGAATTATAGATAGAAAGACACTAGATAAACAGACAGACATGGACACAAATAGGATGGATGGATGGATGGATGGATGGATAGATAGATAGATAGATAGATAGATAGATAGATAGATAGATAGATAGATAGATAGATAGATAGATAGATAGATAGATAGATAGATAGATAGATAGATAGATAGATAGATAGATAGATAGATAGATAGATAGATAGATAGATAGATAGATAGATAGATGAAACGTTGAAACGTTTAATCCATCATTGCTTTAAAAGTTTTACTAATCGTATAATGATTCAATGAAACTATTCACAATTCTCGCACACAGACTACACTCTGATCAACAGTCTACCTATATCTCAAACCCTACGTGTCTGTCTACGACACTGTGTGAATTGCCGTAGTTCTGAATTAGAGAGTAAAGGGGGGGGGGGAGTTTAAAAAAAAAAGAACTGCGTATTGTGACGGATTGACGTAATAACAACATACATACAGGTCATAGGTCACACTGATTTGTCATTTTCTTATTATCATCTGTCCGGGGAAATAAATAGAAACCTGTCCAGTCTACTGTGTACATCGCTTATCGCCATTTGATAGAGCGACGATCGATAGTTTCAAATACGTATAGCATTGTAGATTGCAAAGTATCGATACTTCTATATATCGCACGAAATATATCGAATATTAATACTTTGAAGTTTCTCGTTTGACAGAGAAGTACCAATGCTTTGAAATTGTGTCCCTCATTAAGCACGTTTCGATACTTTAAAACTTTAAAAAGTCGCATTTCATAGAATGAGTCTCTATAAATCGGAATTGTTGATGTATTTTGGCACAGTGAACGTCAAAACTAAGCTTATTTGATATAGAAGGTATCTATAATTTAAAATGTTTCGATTTAGAGATCGACAAGGCTTTAATATCTAGTGTTTTGTTTGTTTTTATATACGGGGATAATGAACAGAAGACTTATAACAGAGTTGTAGTTCTCACAGACTTCAGACAGACATTCAGACAGAAAGACGAGAGTGTCTGTACCTTGCACTGGGCCATTGACAAGTATTTCTTTCATGATTTCCATTTCCTAGGATGTAACAATAACAATAATAAAAATATTATTACAAGTAATAACAACAATAATACTTCAAATATGAACATATTCGTGAATACATGTCAGCTTTAATTTACCGTAAGTCATTAGTAGGAAAAAAATTATAAAATTCAATAAAAAGTTAAAACAAGAGATATGCTTGTAATTCTCAACAAGCCAATGTCCTGTGGTCAGTCGGTCACGTGTCACTAACACTTGTGTGTCTGACATGGAGAGACAGCGACGGTGTGAGATCAAAGAGAGACGTCACAATTACCGACACGACGTTGTGAGATCACAGAGAGAAGTCACATTTACCGACACGACGTTGTGAGATCCATGGATATCTAGATATAACACCAGGATAGACAACCAAACAAAATTTCATTCTAGCTGTGTACGGTTTAGGCTGACGCAAGGATTAAAGCCCAACAGACGGCATACAAAAAATGTGACTTTTTATGTCTAGTATAATATTTTTATTTAAAAAAATGCTTTCTTAATACTTTCTACTAAAAAATAATTGTCAATTTTTATTTTAACAACAATTTCTCGTAAATAAAACAACGCTATCAGGTGACCCACCGAACGCCATTTTGATTTGTTTACGTTTTGTCAGCCAATTCGACTACACTAAAATGGACTCATATTCTGATTATTTAGAGGAAAATAAACTTGATTCAAGTGACAAAGATAAAACTTGGGAGCTCATTACTTCTTCAGATGACTTTGAAGCTGAAAATATTAGTTTTAATTCAAGTTTTCAACACTTCCAAACTCACATGTGTAAGTATTGAACCAACGTGCTTTGACTTTGTCTTAATGATCTTTATGTTTATTTATTTATTCATTTATTTATTCTTTAGAACTTAAAATGTGGGAATAGTTATATAATAAGAGAAAAGTATAAAGATTTATATTTTATTACATAAAGGTTTATGTATAAATATTATTTATTTAGTTCTCTACCGCTAGAATTACTGTTACTGTTTTATTTTTGTGTTATTGCCAATCAGCAGATTTTCGTAAACACAAAAAAAAAAAAAAAAAACTGAAGTTTACATAATATTTACATATCTGTATTGATGATATTTTGTTTTCATCATTATAAAATAATTAATTGTAGCTCGATAAATAAGCTGAATTTTTTTTTATGGTTTTCTTTACATATTTTTTTATCCCCCAGATCATATGGCATGATGATATGAATGAATTGAATGACACATTACCAGAACCACCAAAGAATTTTCTACCTGAGAGGGATCCAGGCATTCAACAACTCGGAGGAGCTAAAACAAGGGAAGACATTAAGAAATTCTGCAATGCAGTGGCATTTTTAAAACTTTATTTTACTTTGGACTTAGTAATTCATATTTGTGACTAATAATAGCAATGCCAGACATTATGGACCTACAAAACCTTGTGTTTACCAAGGCTGGTTTGATCTTACACCAGATGAATTCTACAGATTCTGTGGACTTATCATGTATGCTGGACTTTTTCAAGCACAGAACATTGACCGCTTCTGGTCTACTAAATCACTATACAATGGACTTTGGGCCAGAGCTTTTATGTTTCGTGATAGATTGAAATCTATAATGAGCTTTCTAAAGGTGTCTAATCCTCAAACTGAAGACAAAACCAACAAGTTATGTAAAGTACATTTTTTCTTTAACTTTATTAGATTGTAATGTATAAAATTGTTTCAGCCTTTCCAAGATATATCAATAGATTAAAGAATGATAAGAAATAAAGGTAGATATATTTTTAAGCAGTACATAAGGGATAAGCCGACTAAGTGGTGAATGAAGTTATGGGTATTAGCTGATTCTCTTTCTAGGTATACTTATGATTTTCATTTATATTTAGGTAAACAGGATAATGGGCCTTTTGGATTGGCATATGGGGTGGTAATGAAATTAATTAAATCTTTAGCTAAAGAGGGGTATAAATTATTAGTCGATAATTTTTATACTACTATACAATTATCTAAAGATCTATGGAATTTAGGGGTAGGAGCATGTGGAACTATTCTTAGGACATGTAAAGGTATTCCCCAATCTTTGAAAAATATAAAAGACTTTGAAAAAAAATCTAAAAGAGGGGATATGAGATGAGTTAGAAAGGGAGTTATTGACAGTACGATGGAGGGACAATAAAACTGTTTTGGTTATGTCCACTATGCATAATGCATATGGATTGGGAACATTTAAATGACAGACTAAGTAAATGGGAAATTTTAGGAACTTACTGTTGACCAACCAACCATAATACAGGATTACAATAAATATATGAGGGGTGTAGATAAGAGTGACCAGTTGATAAATAAATATAATGTTCTATGAAAAATTATCATAAGCTGGTATTATAGTTACACTAATCTTGTAAAATATTTTTAGCAAAGTTATAAAACATACTGAAATTGAGCTTTGTTGTTATCAATAGGCATTAGAATGTTAGTTTTATAACTTAGATTTATAACTTTGAATTTTTCTTGTTGCATGGTCAATGTTGATCCCAGCAGATTTTTGGTCCTTTTTCTGTTAAAACATATCATTTTTAGAAATTTTTAAATATCTTTTGTATCTGATTATAATGTCTTCAAAAATATCCTACACACAGAGAATTGAATGTAGTTTAATAAAAAGTAACTTTTATTGAAATGAATCATAAAGGATTTTTTTTTCTTCTTTGTGTTTGTGAATTGTTTAATTTATTTATTTTTGTTTATTTTTTTCATCTAAACTTTTTAAAAATAATAAAATACTTGCATAATAATATCACTTTGAAACATATATTGTTAAAGAGCCCTTTCAATTTACTACATTTTCATATATATACTATAATAACATAATTTTTAAAATAAAAGCTTTAGAGAAATATTAGTCGATAAAAATTTTAAAGACATTGACGAATTAAGATTGAAAAAGCTGGATGTTTTTTTTAACAATGTCAACAGAGGAGGGCTATTGAAGCCATCTGAGTACACCTTCTCTACTTGCCTACTAAATTGGAAAGTATTCAATTCATTGAAAAAATCAGCAAGTAGTCTGAAACTATTTCTAGGAGAAACAAATAAAAAAAATGGTTTAAATTGTTGATAGAGTAACAATTGATGAGTCATTGCTGATTGAAGAAATTTTTTTTTTATTTCAATCAAAATTTAAAAGAACTTATTTATGTTAAATTTTCAATTGTTCGTCTAAAAATTATGTTAAGCAATTGAATGAGACCGTTCATGAAAAACCAATGAAAAAACGAAAAATAATTAAATTGACAAAATAAAGATTTTAAATTAAAAAATTTGTTATTAAAAGTTTTCAAACTTTAATTGCGTTTGTGTTTATTTCATAAAAACATAAGTACCAAATATACAAAACTGCTATTAAACATGAAGACTAACGCTAAATACTTGATTGTGTGTCAGCCTAAACCGTATTTTTTAAAATATTGGTTGTCCTTCCTGATGCTATATCTAGATTTCCATGGTGAGATCACAGAGAGAAGCCACATTTACCGACACGACGTTGTGAGATCACAGAGAGACGTCACAATTACCAAAACGACGTTGTGAGATCACAGAGAGACGTCACAATTACCAACACGACGTTGTGAGTAGTTGTGACATCAAAGATCGTATTAGTCGAGGCTTGTTGACTGTGAGGTCATTACACCAGGACCGTTCTGTTTCGAAAAACGAGCTGTGGTTATAAAGGAAAGGGCCCCGTAGCTGTTGTGCTGTTTAAAACAGTCGCATGGTACTTCAACGTCCACAACTAATAAAAATGATAAAATTATTGTATTCATGCAGTGTGATTTTACCGGTAGCATCGTTAGCGTTATTGGCGACCTTAGGGGACTGACTCTAAAGAGGATATCCCAACACCGTACCAAAATATAATACAGTGGTGAGAGTGCCGTCCCTTTCTGGATCGCCTTCTATGCCCCTACACTGACATTGATGATGACTCTTTTGTCTGTGTGTGTGTGTGTCGGTCTAACTTTAACCATAACTTAAACTTTTATTATTTTTTTTATCTCCTCAAACCCAACATGCCCATGAGGAATGTTTGTGCTGTAGTCCTATGACAGGAGTCGGCAACCTGCGGCTCGCGAATCGCATGCGGCTCTTTCGATGTCAAGATGCGGCTCTTTCGATGTCAAACTGCGGCCTAATCAAATACCATAATATTGCAACAACAATTTTAGTGGCTCTTTAAAAATTGAGAAAATTGTAAATTATAACTTTTGGCTCTTTCGTTTCAAAAGGTTGCCGACCCCTGTCCTTTGCCAACATGTCTCCCACCCACCCAACCCCTTTCCCCTAGTAAACACGTTCAAAATATGACAATTGGCACATTCATTATAGTGGACGAACGAATCAGAGAACCTAATGGACATAAATGAAAAAGAATTCATTAATAAACCTATCTCTTTTAACTGTTTGTTTACAACGGAAGTCAAACGGTTCCCCAAATCAAAACATTACTACTCCCCGATCATTACAAGACATGTTCAGCATTGTCACTATGGCAATACCTGATCATTACAAGACATGTT
The DNA here is from genome assembly GCA_021962125.1 of Bulinus truncatus. Taxonomy (NCBI): domain Eukaryota; kingdom Metazoa; phylum Mollusca; class Gastropoda; family Planorbidae; genus Bulinus; species Bulinus truncatus. Next base: position 1,744,836 of record JAGDYQ010000173.1, on the reverse strand, counting down.
CAGCATTGCCACTATGGAAATACCTGATCATTACAAGACATGTTCAGCATTGCCACTATGGAAATACATGATCATTACAAGACATGCTCAGCATTGTTACTATGGAAATAATTGTTCAACCCATGATATTTACAAGACACTTTTATTTTTATCTCCCATCACAGACACCACTCTGTGACATTCGCGCTTCCACTTAATAAGAGATTATAATAAAATTAATAAACAAATGTAACTTTTAATTCAGCCTGTTCAAAATTAAACTAATTATAATTATATTCCCAACCTGCCCAAGACTACAACAAATATAAAGACATCAAATTCCAAACAACGTCAACCATATGTACCTCACATGATACCACTTTGACAATGATACATAATTTCCAGTTCTACTTTAGCCTTCTAAGGCCGTTATTAATCTAACAACCATTGGCTAACCACCCCCCCCCCCCACCTTCTCCCTTTACGGTAACTCTCCTTTACGTAACCACATCTTCTGTAATAATTTTTTTGTTGTTATCTTAAAACTGTAAAAAAAAAAAAGGTTGAAAGTGAAAATCTCCTGGTCACTAACTTTAATTACACAGTCAGCAAGAAAATTAGGTAGCGCAGGGCGCTTGTTCCCAAACAAGCACTAAGCGATCCTTGTGCAATTACTTACCAGGGCAACGACAAATAGGTCAGTGGTCGATAAGGGACGCATTTTAGTTTGTTGGTTGTTTTGTATAGTAGAAATAATCCTGTAAAATGACGCACCATGATCAGTTTAGCGACAGTGGGCTCTACGAATAGCCACATATTGACTGATTCAATGGGTTCCACAGTAGGCTCAACGAAGAGCCACATATCGACTGATTCTATGGGTTCCACAGTAGGCTCAAAGAACAGCCACGTGTAGATTGATTCAATGGGTTCTACAGTAGGCTCAACGAAGAGCCACATATAGACAGATTCAATGGGTTCTACAGTAGGCTCAACGAAGAGCCACATATAGAATGATTCAATGGGTTCTACAGTAGGCTCAACGAATAGCCACATATTGACTGATTCAATGGGTTCCACAGTAGGCTCAACGAAGAGCCACATATCGACTGATTCTATGGGTTCCACAGTAGGCTCAACGAAGAGCCACATATAGACTGATTCAAAGGGTTCCACAGTAGGCTCAAAGAAGAGCCAGATGTAGACTTATTCAATGGGTTCTACAGTAGTCTCAACTTGTGGAGTGATTCAATGGTAGCCACACCAGGCTCAGTAATTAAAAATACGCTAAACCATTTTTAAAGCATGAATTAGGACGTCCGCTGTAGTAATTAATACAAAAAATGTTTAGCAACGGCTGCTGCATAGACTACATGAAGGACAAACACCTGGACGGCCATGGGGGGTGGGGACATACAACGCTGGACGGTCATTATGGAGAGGAGAACATACTCCTTGGCAGTACAGACATACATAGCTGGACGGTCATTATGGAGAGGAGAACATACTGCTTGGCAGTACAGACATACATAGCTGGACGGTCATTATGGAGAGGAGAACATACTCCTTGGCAGTACAGACATACATAAGTGTCTCTATATCCTGTATGCTCTCGTGACCAATGAATGACTCCAGCTTTTACTGAAAACTTGTACGTTTACAAGATATAATTTCACAATAAACTTACTGGGGGAGGGGGGTATCTTAACATTGTCGATATTTCGCTGTGGCATCTAGAGTTCCCGCGAATGATGGAAATCCCCCCGACGGGAGATTCTCTCGCCACACTCACACTCTCACACTCACACTCTCACACTCACACTCTCACACTCTCACACTCTCAAACTCACACTCTCACACTCTCACACTCACACTCTCACACTCTCACACTCACACTCTCACACTCTCACACTCTCACACTCACACTCTCACACTCTCACACTCACACTCTCACACTCTCACACTCACACTCTCACACTCTCAAACTCACACTCTCACACTCTCACACTCTCACACTCACACTCTCACACTCACACTCTCACACTCACAATCTCACACTCACACTCTCACACTCTCACACTCAATTACTCACACTCACACTCTCACACTCTCACACGTACACTCTCACACTCTCACACTCACACTCAAACACTATCACACTGACACTCTCACTCTAATACTCTCACACTCTCAAACTCACACTCTCACACTCACACTCTCACACTCACACTCAATTACTCACAATCTCACACTCTCACACTCTCACACTCTCACACTCACACTCTCACACTCACACTCTCACACTCTCACACTCACACTCTCACATTCACACTCTCACACAATCACACTCTCACACTCACACTCTCACACTTACACTCTCACACTCACACTCTCACACTCTCACACTCTCACGCTCACACACTATCACACTCAATTTCTCACAATCTCACACTCACACTCTCACACTCTCACACTATCACACTCACACGTTGTGACATCACACTGACCTGGGTACTAAATGTCATCTATTGACCTGGATACTAAATGTTTTTTCTACTGACCTGGGTACTAAATGTCATCTACTGACCTGGGTACTTAATGTCATTTACTTAACTGGGTACTAAATGTCATCTACTGACCTGGGTACTAAATGTCATCTACTCAACTGGGTACTAAATGTCATCTACTGACCTGGGTACTAATGTCATCTACTCAACTGAGTACTAAATGTCATCTACTGACCTGGGTACTAAATGTCATCTACTCAACTGGGTACTAAATGTCATCTACTGACCTGGGTACTAATGTCATCTACTCAACAGAGTACTAAATGTCATCTACTGACCTGGGTACTAAATGTCATCTACTCAACTGGGTACTAAATGTCATCTACTGACCTGGGTACTAAATGTCATCTACTCAACTGGGTACTAAATGTCATCTACTGACCTGGGTACTAAATGTCATCTACTCAACTGGGTACTAAATGTCATCTACTGACCTGGGTACTAAATTTCATCTACTGACCTGGATACTAAATATCATCTACTGACCTCTGAAAGAAGTTTATATGGCGGCGTGGCTCGGAATCTCTTCCCTCGTTTGAACTCAGCTTTGCTCGGACACTCACCAAACGTCTCGTTGGCAGGTATCAGGCACTCACGTGGGTTGTTGTGGTGTGTGGTGGTGTAGGGGTAACACTTCTCATTGACTACCCTGTGGTCATGAAATGTCACAAAAATAAATGTCTGACACTCGCTGGTTAGGATATCTTTTGATGATTTGAAACTGTCAACAGTTAATTTTTCCCCACCAAAAAAAAATGCAAGGAAAAAAATGTTAACAATCCCTTTATATGCCGATCTTTTATAGAAACAGATGAATTCTACACTTCATTTTCCCCGATGGCCCGTTAGGGTTAATGGAACTTTACTTTTTTATATATCCCTCTATGATTTCTGGTTGGTACTATGTTATTATTTGTCTGTACTACAGTAAATAAATTATTTTCGACACCGCCATATTTGTTATTTTATAAGTCAGATAACACTGGTCTACATGAAAAAAACAGCAAGTAAAACCTTATGAATTTCTGAAATCTTGTTAGAAATAATAAACTTTGATGTGCTTGGTTTGTGTGTATCACGTCAGGTTTTTGAAAAAACCTCGAAAGTGTGTTTACATGGTTTATGCTTATATCTGTCATGAAAATATTTTAATGACTGATTTTTGCCAAAAACCTGGACAGCAGGTGTATACTATTTTTAATAGAAATGAACAATAAAATCACAGATCATGATATGTGATCATATCAATATGTTGTATGTGATCAACCAATTATGTGGTTGGATATATTTAAAATGAATACAAGTTTAAATATACAGTCCTTTTCAAATAATCAAGACTTGTTATATTGTAATAATAGTGAAGGTCTTGTCACATCTGTGGGGATTGCTTACGATGCCAATGAGTGGAGATTGTTTATTAATTCATCAAAGCGCAGAATGAAAGCAGTTTCTCTATTTAATGGAAACACAGTATCATCACTTCCAGCGGCACACTCCGTAACACTGAAAGAGACATAAGAAAACATGAAACTGTTGCTCAGTTATTTGAATTATGACCAGCTCAAGTGGTTGATGTGTGGGGATTTAAAGATCATAGCCATCATATTAGGGCTCCAAAGAGGGTATGCACGATTTCCATGTTTTTGTGTCTCTGTGATAGCAGAGCAGATTCTGAGCATTATGCTAAGAAAGTGTGGCCACCAAGAGAAGAATTCGCCCCAGGAAGTTACATTGTCAAGCTACAGCCTCTGGTAGAAGCACAACGAGTTCTGCTTCCACCACTCCATATATAATTGGGGTTAATGAAAGCTTTTGTCAAGAATATTGACCATATTGGCTCTGAATTTCTATATTTGTCGGACAAATTTCCACATATAAGTGAAGCAAAGTTAACAGCAGGTATCTTTGTTGGACAGCAGATCCGAGAAGTAATGAAAGATGAGGAGTTTACAACTAAATTGGCCGCAGTTGAACTACAAGCCTGGAATGCTTTCTTTGATAACTTCAAATCAGACAGTTACAAAAGTCTTGTTAAGAACATGGTAGCCAAATTTTGGGCTTTGGGTTGCAGCATGAGTGTCAAGTTGCACTTTTTGGACTCCCAGTTGACTACTTTCCTCCAAATCTTGGTGCATACAGTGAAGAACAAGGTGAAAGGTTCCATCAGGACATTTGTGCAATGGAGAGTCGATACCAAGGTCGATGGAATGTGAATATGATGACCGACTACTGCTGGTAATTGAAACGTCATAATCCTGGTGCTACTCATAAACGAAAGTCAATGAAAAGACCATTCACAGAGTGATAGATAATAAATGTAAGTCTGCTTTTATATTTCGCTTGGTTAATAATTTTGTAACTTCCAATAGTTTTCTGCATGATTGAAGTTTATCCATCGTATATTTTCTTGCTGGTTTATTGACTTTTTTCCTTTATTATTAAACGTCGAACTGCAAAAAATCTTGACATGGTAAAAAAAATTTGGAAGTTGTCTGCAGTTTTCAAAAAATAAAAATGTGTACATCAGTGTAATCAATAGTAATACCTTACTGGGTCATATTGTGTATTGAGTATCTCCTTATGGCGTAATCGACCAAAACACTAAACAAAATGTACTTTAGTTTTCCTAAAGCCAAGCACACATGTCTATGAACAATCTACCATCTAATGTCGTATTTGTTTTAGTTTACGAAGCTGTTTCTGTTTTTTTATACAACAAACAATGTGTCGGAAGTACTATTACGATTGTTAGTGATATCCATAGGCATCTATGTACGACTATGTTCATATCATTATGATTGTGATGTATTGATGTGATTATTGATGTGATGTATTGATGTGATTATTGATGTGATGTATTGATGTGTGGTGTATTGATGTTATGTATTAGTGTATGATGTATTGATATGTCTGATGTACTGATGTGATGTATTGATGTGTGATGTATTGATGTGATGTATTGATGTGTGATGTATTGATGTGTCTGTTGTACAGATGTGATGTATTGATGTGTGATGTATTGATGTGTGATGTATTGATGTGTGATGTATTGATGTGTGATGTATTGATGTGGTTGATGTACAGATGTGATGCATTGATGTGTGATGTATTGATGTGTGATGTATTGATATGTCTGATGTACAGATGTGATGTATTGATGTGTGATGTATTGATGTTTGATGTATTGATGTGTGATGTATTGATATGTGATGTATTGATGTCTGATGTATTGATGTGTGATGTATTTATGTGTGATGTATTGATATGTGATGTATTGATGTGATGTATTGATGTGTGATGTATTGATGTGTCTGATGGACTGATGCGTAATTTTGTTGTTGTTATTTGTTGTTGTTGTTGTTGTTTTGACTGATGAGATCAGTAAGTGAGATTAGATCAACAATGAATAAATTGCATATAAATAAATTCTATTAGAAATTTCTCAAAATGTATATATACCCATATTTTCTCATAAACCACCAGGCTCTGTCAACACTTCCACCTTGGCAGCCATCTTGGCTTTGTCTGTCGTCACAGGACAACAGGTGTTGCACGGATAGAACATCATCTAGAGCTCCGTTACTTTGTATGTTTAATCTGTCGGACGCCAGTGCTGGAAAAGTACACCAGAAATATGAACATAACAACTCCTTTTTAGAAATACTAAAGGAGGTTTGAATTCATTCATTGTAACAGTGATATTTGCAACAAAAGACATCAGTGTAACTATACGGCACTGCTACAATGGACCAAACTATTCTACAGATGTCAAACTTAAACACTCATAGTAATAGAGGAAATACCGCACCTATAACTGTAGGTATCACCAGTCATTGTATTGTCTGACGTGCGTTACTTACCTATTTACTTTAGAGGTAAGTGGAACAAAAATATCTCATACTTGATGCCTACCAGAAGAATATATGGTTAGTATAAATAAACTGTTAATGGTAAGCTGGACTTACCTGCTGTAGTGTGTGCCCACGATGACCCACAGTTTCCTTGGTCAGTCACCGGACTAATCATATTTGGCCATTTCTCACGTGAGTCGAACTTCTCCGGGAGACTTTCTTTGAAGCCACGAATCGGGTTCATCCTTGAAACAATACTGTCCGGTGGGAATGTCCCGAGACGGTACCTAGTTCCCTCGTCCAGCGTAAGACCCCACAGGTCAGAGTAATTGGCAGCTTTCCACCTGTTTGGATTATTGTACAACCTTTACATCATTTCTCATTGGTAAGCTTTATGAAATAAGATATGTGTAAATGGCATGATGCGATGTGAATGACAAGAGAGTGATGTAAATGATATGAGAGTAGTGTCAATGGCATGAGAGTTGCGTAAATGAGTTGGGAGTGATGTTAATGACACGAGAGTAGTGTCAATGGCATGAGAGTTGCGTAAATGAGTTGGGAGTGATGTTAATGACACGAGAGTTGTGTAAATGACATGAGAGTCATGTAAATGATATGAGAGTGATACAAATTATATGAGAGTGATGTTAATGACACGAGAGTTGTGTAAATGACATGAGAGTCATGTAAATGATATGAGAGTGATGTATATGACATGAGAGTTGCGTAAATGACATGCGAGTGATGTAAATGACATGAGAGTGACGTTAATAATTCATACGTGTATGGTCCATCGTTGATTTCTTCTATTAGCTCAGAACGTATCAGACACGGCTCGTCTGTACAGCGCCAGTCGTACCGGCCGGCAATATATTCACAAGTACTGAAAACATAACGGGGTTTATTAAACAGGGTTGGGTTTATGTTTTGTAAATTTTGAATGATATTGTAGCATGAGACTACAGATAACAGTGATGTTAGTTTGTAAATGTTAATGAATTAAATAAGTTAAAGAAAGTGTGGAGATGGGGGAATGCGCAGAGAGAGAGAGAGAGAGAGAGAGAGAGAGAGAGAGATAACGAAATGGGGAGCTACAGAAAGAGAGAAAGCTTTGTGAACTCTGCTTTATTTCTTAGATCAGCAAATAACAGTAACTCTTATCTTATTACCATTTATTGCAATTATTTTGGATTACCGCCCCTGTCTTGTACGCTCTTCCATCCCTATAACAGGATTCTGAAACATAATTTACATAAATAGATGAATACATTTCTAGAATGTTATGTTTGACATGTAAAAATAATAAAGGCAAATATCTGAAGGGGGAAATCCGTAACGTCCTTTGTGTTTTGCCATTTTCTTTTCCGCTACCTCCCTGATTTAGAATATCGATAAACAGAGTTTAAATGTTTAGCATGCAATTGGTTAGGTTGATTCTTTTTTCTCTTTAACTCGGTTTCTTTACTTCTTGAGTGTTACCTGCAGGCACGCCGAAAGGGAGGGGGTCATTTCCAGGGGGCCCGCATCTGTAAGGGGGCCCGGCCGCCCCGACCATGTCAATTTTTTCACGACTCATTGTTTATTAACGGGCCCGCATTGATGTCGTGCCCTGGGGCCCTTGTTGGCTCTCGGTGCCCCTGATTACCGGTGTAGTTTACTTCTAATAAAACAGTCTTAATTTGTGAAAAGTCGAAATTCAGACTATTGTATTTGTTTGTAAGATGTGATATTAATTGATAAACATCAACATTCTTTTAATATCAAATCTGGAAATGTAAATTAAAAAAAAACATTGCAGAACTTGTTCATTGAGTCACAACAAAAAAAATGTAATTCTTTGAAACGAAACAAACAATATTACTTTTTTTCTCCGACTCATAAGAAATTATTAGTTTGATGATAACTGATAAGAAATATACTGTACTGAGTCATTACTAATGTAACTTTGTGCTTTCACTCATCAGAAATATATCATTTTGTTTACTACGTATGAAGGTAAAAGTAACATTTGTCTACAACGTCACAAGCCATGCTCCATGTGTTCTTTGTGTCAAGAATAGAAATGTCTGACAATGTTTGACTAAGCCGCCAGTTTCCTTTGTTTATCTTACCTGCAACAGAATACCAGATTGTCTTAAAATTAAGAAGAGAACAAAAAAAAAAATCACAGAAAACAATGTGAATATCAAATTGTTATGACACCCCCTCCCTGATAGCAAGTGTTTCGCCAATCGACACGCCCAGTCTCAGTGGCGTAGTGAGGGGTGGGCAGGGAGGGGAGGGGGCATCATGCCCCGGGCGCTACTCTCAAAGAGGCGGCAATTTGTATATTTTACATATATTACATAGTTTTCGAATGGGGGTGGGGGGCACTAAAAAAGTATTGTACCCCGGAAAGGAGTTAAGCTCACCACGCCACTGCCCAGTCCACAAGCCAGTGATGACCTAATAAAATAAACAACCCTCCCCCCCCCCACTATTTCACCTTTTATTTTTATTTTTTTTTTTGCTACTTGGATGTTTGCATTGTTGGACAAATTCAATCCAAGACACTGTACGCCCCCTTTTACTTATCTCCCTCCAACTTGTTTTACGTGTTATGGAAAGTCTTTAGTGAATTGTAGACAGCAGACATTAATTTGAATTCTGTGTGTCAGTGATGCGTGTTGGCACTGGTCTGGCCGGCTGATTATCAGTCATGACCTGTGTATTTTCATAAGAGAAACGATGTCTGCTACACTACATGCATTATGTTTGACTTATTTATTTATTTATTTAACGTATTTAGTAATTTTTTTTTTGCGTTGTCATCTTTCATTTACATATGAAATTACAAAATGATTTGTTTGAATTAATATGACCATCCGTTCACGATAGAAACATTAGTAAATAAACCAAGAACGGAAAAAAAATGTAAATAATCAATTATTAAGTAAATCATTTATTGCACGGGTCCAGATATAGGAAGGCAGTTTACCACATGTCCAAAGAAAGGTAGACAGTTCACCGCAGGTCCAAAGAAAGGTAGACAGTTAACCACAGGTCCAAATATAGGTAGACAGCTAACCGCAGGTCCAAATATAGGTAGACAGTTTATCAATCAGTTTGCTGTGCACGTCTATACGTGCACTGTCTATTACATCCACACCGACTATACTACACGGTTTGTCACAGCCACACCGTCTATACGTACAAAGTTTGTCACAGTTACACCGTCTATACGTACAAAGTCTGTCACAGCCACACCGTCTATACGTACAAAGTCTATCACAGCCACACCGTCTATACGTACAAAGTCTATCACAGCCACACCGTCTATACGTACAAAGTCTATCACAGCCACACCGTCTATACGTACAAAGTCTGTCACAGCCACACCGTCTATACGTACAAAGTCTATCACAGCCACACCGTCTATACGTACAAAGTCTATCACAGCCATATGTCTGTTCTATTCGGTAGGTAGACCTATTTCTCAATCATTTCACAAAGGGAATAGAATTACTGATAACGACAAAATGACCGACTGACCTGTAGAGAGGATAAATCATCTGTGAATGGATCACACTGTGGATTCATCCACATGATTCATGCAGTAATATATTCGGTGATTCATAAGGTGGATTGATGCAATGATTCACACAGCGTATATACCAAAGAATATACAGTGTACAAAAACTATATACAGTGTACACCAACTATATACAGTGTACACCAACTATATACTGTGTATATACCCATGAATATACAGTGTACATCAACTATATACAGTGTACACCAACTATATACAGTGTACACCAACTATATACTGTGTACACCAAATATATACAGTGTACACCAACTATATACAGTTTACACTAACTATATACAGTGTACACCAACTATATACAGTGTACACAAACTATATACAGTTTACACTAACTATATACAGTGTATATACCCATGAATATACAGTGTACATCAACTATATACAGTGTACACCAACTATATACAGTGTACACAAACTATATACAGTGTACACAAACTATATACAGTGTACACAAACTATATACAGTGTACACAAACTATATACAGTGTACACCAACTATATACAGTTTACACCAACTATATACAGTGTACACCAACTATATACAGTGTACACAAACTATATACATTGTACACCAACTATATACAGTGTACACCAACTATATACAGTGTACACCAACAATATACAGTTTACACTAACTATATACATTTGTTTGTCTTTATTTATTTATTTAAATGAATTGATGAAACTCGTTTAATTTGAATCCAGTCTGAAGTAACGTTGTTTATCTTTTTTTTTTTTTTGCAATACGAACACACTTGTATTCAAATGTTCTTTGATTTACGAACAACATGAGCAAAATTGTTGAAAACAGTGTACAAGCATCACGTCTTTTAAGCCAAGCTTTATGTGAAAAATACTGAACTGCTGTTTATTGTTACATATGGTCGGTCCTACTCATTCTGCTGCACTGTAAGTCAACATATGTGTGTAGGTGTATTGTTAACTGAAGTGTTATGACATATGTGTGTAGGTGTATTGTTAACTGAAGTGTTATGACATATGTGTGTAGGTGTATTGTTTACCAAAGTGCTGTGACATGTGTGTAGGTGTATTGTTAAATAAAGTGTTATGATATATGTGTGTAGGTGTATTGTTAACTAAAGTGTTATGACATATGTGTGTAGGTGTATTGTTAACTGAAGTGCTGTGACATATGTGTGTAGGTGTATTGTTAACTGAAGTGCTGTGACATATGTGTGTAGGTGTATTGTTAACTAAAGTGTTGTGACATATGTGTGTAGGTGTATTGTTAACTGAAGTGCTGTGACATATGTGTGTAGGTGTATTGTTAACTAAAGTGTCATGACATATGTGTGTAGGTGTATTGTTAACTAAAGTGTCATGACATATGTGTGTAGGTGTATTGTTAACTAAAGTGTCATGACATATGTGTGTAGGTGTATTGTTAACTAAAGTGTTATGACATATGTGTGTAGGTGTATTGTTAACTGAAGTTCTGTGACATATGTGTGTAGGTGTATTGTTAACTAAAGTGTTATGACATATGTGTGTAGGTGTATTGTTAACTGAAGTGTTATGACATATGTGCGTAGGTGTATTGTTAACTAAAGTGTTATGACATATGTGTGTAGGTGTATTGTTAACTAAAGTGTTATGACATATGTGTGTAGGTGTATTGTTAACTAAAGTATTGTGACATATGTGTGTAGGTGTATTGTTAACTGAAGTGCTGTGACATATGTGGCCGTGCACTCACTGCGACAATAAAAATCATGAAGAAAAAAACAATGAAAACTGTTTCAACTTTAACAGAATTTGAATTAGTTGTGTGAAACGTTGAAAACATTATGAGTAGGGATCGACCGATTTGCCTTTTAACGATTCCGATACCGATATTTTCCCCAGCATTTTTACCAATACCAATATTTTTCCCCAGCATTTTTGCCGAAACCGACACCGATACCGATATTTTGCTATTAATGAAAGGGTGTCTTGCAGATGAAGAAGATTAGAAGAACAAAAGATTTGAAGAGACAGACTGGAAGACCGAAGTCAGAAACACAAACCATGCCTGCATAATCTCAGAAATCTGCATGCTTATTGTTTAAAATTAAACTTATAACAAACAATTTGTTTTTTTTTTACTTTTTACTTGTACACAAACAGAAAAGTAAGATAAAGTTGTAAATAATTAATGTCAAACTAAAAAATGTATTAACTGTTAATTGTAACTTCACTAACTTAAAAATAATTTTATTCGCTAATCTTTGTAATTTTTACTGAATTTACTTGAAGCAGATTTTTTTAAAAGTTTGAAAAGTTAAAAACACTTAATTATATCAGTAAATCACTTCACTCAGGTGAACAGTTAACTGGAAGTCTGTAAGTAAACTTTAACTCTGTAAACCAAAACCAGTTTAGAGTTACTGGATTTGTGAAAAAAAAAAACAATGTATCGGCAGCCAAAAACGGCCGGTCCGATAGTTAACCCATAGTGCCTTTATCGGTTCGATTATCTGTCGCTCCCTACTAAAATCGGCCGATCCTATATTAACCGATAGTGCCAATATCGGTCCGATACCAATACCGATCCGATTATCGGTCGCTCCCTAATTATGAGAGTAAAGTTTCGCAGTGCTATCGTTGAATGTGTACAACGATAATACCATGTCGTATTCACGCGAAATCCTCACAAAGAAGGTGTATACAGTCGTCACTGGATTAGTTCCATGTCAACACCACATTAACGGAAACTGATTGTGATGATCGAACAGCATCGATTCTCTCAGTAACAAGAAAATAAGTCATATAAAGTTGATTAAATCCTTTTATATTAATTTTTAAAAAAATGTGTTCATTATTATGCATAATAAGAATATTAGTTTTTCTAGAACCAAATATTCAAGATTTCATTATTTTTTAAATGGAGAATTCTGCTATGAGTTGAATTTGTTTTGTTTGGTGTGTTGTATTTTTCATTGTGCCTAATCATGCTTTAAAACCAAGGTTTGACTGGATATAGTATTGTACACTATACAGTATTGTACGCTATATAGTATTGTACACTATACAGTATTGTACACTATATAGTATTGTACACTATATAGTAATTCTCAGAAAGGAAATATTAAAAAAACAAAAAAATACTGTTCCAGACGCTTGGAAGTACAGAGTTGGCAGACCGGATTTAATTACCCGGAATTAGGTCAAACTGAAATTCCAGAGAACTCGACAGACATAGATAGATTGATTCTAAAACTCAAGTAAGGGGAGAGGGGGGAGGGAGGCACAACCAGGCAGCAGCAAGAAATACATGTTAAAAGTCAGAGGTCAAAAAAGTCCCCTCTGCGCCTGAGGTAATGGCTCTGGCAATGGTTGTGTATATAAACAGGAAGTATTAATTAACAACAAGAGGGTCAAATTTAAAATAATGCCATAATAATGACCTTCACCTCAGTTGACCATCTCTCACCACATAACACGGGCCAGACGTGAGCTACAATTAGCTCCATTAGTCTGGAATTTTAATTGCCTGAGCTGCTTAAACTTTGGATAGCACTTATTTTTTATTCGATGGATTTAATTTGAAATTTATTTTTTTTTGCTGTATGCACTGATAAAAAAAAATGTGTCTGCCTTCAATCACCTCGATGTGATATCTATTGGTTGTCTGGCATCTAATTAACAACATGAACGTCAGCGTGAAGAATCAAAGAGTTGAATGTTTGTGGAATTAATTAAAAACAAACACGTACTTGTGTGAATTAACGGAAAACACCCATGGAGTGCATTTAATTGTGCTACTTGAATGATTCAAAACTGTTGTATATTTATTTTATTATTTTTACATAATTATTTTTAATTGAATGTTCATTATTATTGTGGCTACAAAATTAGTTTAATATATTAAATCAGCGCATAGTTAGTAACATGCAGAGCCTTAGTTAGCTATTGACGCGCCCTGTGCCAGTTACACTTCTGGCGCCCTCCTCCAAATCTGAAAAGTGGGAAAACATTTATCAGCGCTCTTTCGGCGCCCCTGTCTAATTATGCGCCCCTGTCTAATTAGGCGCCCCTGTCTTATTAGGCGCCCCTGTCTTATTAGGCGCCCCTGTCTTATTAGGCGCCCCTGTCTAATTAGGCGCCCCTGTCTAATTATGCGCCCCTGTCTAATTATGCGCCCCTGTCTAATTAGGCGCCCCTGTCTAATTAGGCGCCATGTGTGGCCTCACAACCCGCAGTAGCCTGTCTACGCTAAAGATTATACGTGACATTTGAAATTGGATATAGCAGTAATAAACAGTGGACTGACCCAAAATGATCGACTCTATTGGCGTCCACAAGGCAATGAGAAGAATGGAGGGTCATATCCACTGAAGTCTCCACATCGACAAGATTTGATGAGGGAGAGATGATTACAGGATGATGATAATGATGTTGATCATGATGATGATGATGGTGATGATTATGATGATGATGGCGATGATGGTGATGATGATGATGATGATGACGGTGATGATGATGGTGATGATGATGATGATGATGATGGTGATGGTGATGATGATAATGATGATGATGGTGATGGTGATGATGATGATGGTGATGATGATGATGGTGGTGATGATGATGATGATGATGGTGATGGTGATGATGGTGATGGTGATGGTGATGATGGTGATGATGATGGTGATGGTGATGATGATGATGATGATGATGATGATGATGATGGTGATGAAAACTTATAATCCAGATAGATTAAAACATCAACCTGTCAAACAGGGCCGTCTTAATCCATGGATCCGTTAGTTCATTGCCCAGGGATCCCGAGGCAAAAAATTTGCCCAGACAACAAATACAGTTTTAATTTTATGAGTGGTTGTTGGTAGATACGTTACCACAAGTGCTCCATCTAAGCTGTGCGACAGTGCGCGCACCAACACAGTTCTTCAAGATAGAGCACACACACATATTACAACAGAGAGCACCATTGTTTCCTTTCAAAACGCCTGTTTACCGTTGAACAGGGCCGTAGATAGCTATTGAGGTGACATGTGCGAGTTATTTGTGTAGATTTTTAAACAACTCAAGGGTCACAGTGACCTCTTACATTAGATTGACAGGCCTGGACCAACAGCAGACGAATGGGTCGTTTATAATATTTTATATGCACTAACATAAATTAAATGTGAACGTTATCTAGGTTACAAAAAATGGATGTATACTGCTGGTCGGATCAAACCGCTAAACGAGCCGTTAAGCCCATGTCTAATCGAGAGGTTAAAAATTGTTTTCAAAATTACCATTTCGTCGCCCCTCTCTATCTCGACGCCCTTTTTGGGCCAAACAAGTCTCACAACTCTTGTTTTGCTGCTGCCGTTAAATGTTTCGCACTTGTATTATTATTTATTTATTTATAACAGTCGGTCACTTACAATGTTGTTGATTTTTCGTTTTTGTTTTTACCACTAACAGTCTTTAGAAAATGAGAGAAGGGAATGTACAGAAAGTTGTGCAATGCATGTCAATGTCCCGGGCGTGTGTGGTATAACTAATGGATCTATTAAGATCTAATTGAAACTACATGTCGCGGGCCCCATATCAAATTGAAACTACATGTCGAGGGCCCCATATCAAATTGAAACTACATGTCTCGGGCCCCATATCAAATTGAAACTACATGTCGAGGGCCCCATATCAAATTGAAACTACATGTCGAGGGCCCCATATCAAATTGAATTGAAACTACATGTTGCGGGCCCCATATCAAATTGAAACTACATGTCGAGGGCCCCATATCAAATTGAAACTACATGTCTCGGGCCCCATATCAAATTGAATTGAAACTACATGTCGCGGGCCCCATATCAATTTGAAACTACATTTCTCGGGCCCCATATCAAATTGAAACTACATGTCTCGGGCCCCATATCAAATTGAAACTACATGTCGAGGGCCCCATATCAAATTGAAACTACATGTCTCGGGCCCCATATCAAATTGAATTGAAACTACATGTTGCGGGCCCCATATCAAATTGAAACTACATGTCGAGGGCCCCATATCAAATTGAAACTACATGTCTCGGGCCCCATATCAAATTGAATTGAAACTACATGTCGCGGGCCCCATATCAATTTGAAACTACATTTCTCGGGCCCTATATCAAATTGAAACTACATGTCGAGGGCCCCATATCAATTTGAAACTACATTTCTCGGGCCCCATATCAAATTGAAACTACATGTCGAGGGCCCCATATCAATTTGAAACTACATTTCAAAGACTTCTGGAGAGTTCAATATAATAATACACAATTTATAGACAAGTTCTATCAGATAATTTAAACCTTTTTTTTTAATAGATAACAACAAGTATACACAATATCTATACAACTTTCATGGATAAGTCAACCTATTTGTGGAAATATATATATATATATATCGAACTTTTGAGGGTAAATCAAGTATCTTTCAGGCCAATCAATGTGTAAATATTGGCAACTTTGAAGTTTAATTTAATCTTCACTCACGACATATTTTGACACTAGTACGGAATAAACCCGCCACAAGAGATTATCTTCAACACCACCATATCACATGATAGACTCAAACCGTAACACAACACTTACACTGTCTAGTCCCCGGGACCGGAGGTGGGGGGCGGGATCTTTAGGTTCCACTTTTGACTTTTATGTTATCTATGCATTCCTTTCCAAAAATCAATTTGTCCCAGTTGATTTGAATGCATGGTTAGTAAGTTCACGAGTGTGTGCGTGTGTGTGTATGATTGTTCTCAATGGTGTGATTACACTTAGACGTGTGTATGAGAAGTGTCGATGTTAACAGTCCTGGAGATGAGCTCATTGTACCATTCTGACACGTAGCTGATTGTCTAAGGAATAAACTCGTACGCGGGAGTAGATTTTGAAGAACACTTTATTTGAAACTGTTTATCACAACTGCACTTGTGTCTCACATAGAAATATAGATAAACAGTCCGACAGACATTCAAACCGACAGAAAGGACAGACATGGACACAGAGACAGAAAGATATTTACACGGACAGATAGGCGGACGGACAGAGACAGAAAGACAGACAGATAGAAAGATAGATAAATTAGATAGATAGATAAAAAAAAAAAAAAAAAAAAAAAATAGACAGACAGACAGATAGATAGATAGATAGATAGATAGATAGATAGATAGATAGATAGATAGATAGATAGATAGATAGATAGATAGATAGATAGATAGATAGATAGATAGACAGATAGATAGATAGACAGACAGATAGATAGATAGATAGATAGATAGATAGATAGATAGATAGATAGATAGATAGATAGATAGATAGATAGATAGATAGATAGATAGATAGATAGATAGATAGATAGATAGATAGATAGATAGATAGATAGATAGATAGATAGGTCTTTCTCTACTCCAATATAAAAAAAAATCCATCAGAGATTCGTCAGACATCAACGTTAAATTAATTAGGTCTCTGGACTCATCGCGTGTCTGAATGTTAAATACAGGCGGACATGGAACATGTTGACCACAGCCGGCCGTCCCATGTGGTCGTAAAATTAAAGACCTGACATGGCTGGCTATCCGATGCAACGGTCAGTTCTAAAGATAGATTGTTTGCTTTGTAATCGATTTCATTATAGAGCCGTGCTTCACTTGGTCAATCATGACATATTTCAGACTTATTGATTTATTCATTTCTATTGTTTAGTCGGGAATGAATTGTTTTGAATATTGTATTGGAACGTTGCTGTTTCGTTAATTTGTTGTTTTTTTTTTAGTTTGTCATTGTCTAATGATACTACTGTTAGTGTATATAACATGACGTTATGTGAGAAGTCATAAGACGTGGATACGGTACTACTGTTAGTGTATATAACATGACGTTATGTGAGAGTATAACATGACCCTATGTGAGAAGTCATAAGACCCGGGTACTGTACTACTGTTAGTGTATATAACATGACCCTAGGTGAGAAGTCATAAGACGTGGATACGGTACTACTGTTAGTGTATATAATATGACCCTATGTGAGAAGTCATAAGATGTGGGTCTGGTATCCAGGGCCGGATAAGGATTACTGTGGCCCTAAGGCTTGTCGGAAGAAAAAAAAAGACCTAACAGTGTGAAAAAAATAACAAAACATATCACATATGTAATATAAACTTATCAATGGGAGGGAGGGAGCAATTCTTGTTCAGGGATTAAGGCTATAGAGTTATTAGCCTAATAGTTAATACAACCCGGATGGTATCTTGTGTTAAGACAGTTTCACAATGTCAGTTCTACATACCCACTTTAATTGAGGGTAGAGAGTTACCAGTAAGAAAATATTACTGACGTCACTTGACTTCAAACCTTTTAAGATATTGTCTTTATTTTAATCACACTTAATTAATCAGGTTCTTTCACTGAAATATTGTTTTTAATATTTTGTTTTGGTTTTCAGCAGTTAATAATTTAAGTAATATGAAGAAAAGTAGGTTAGGCCATGAGTAAAAGTAGGTTAGGTTGTGAGTAAAAGTAGGTTAGGTTGTGAGTTCTTATGAACTTTTTATTCACAACACTTTAAACTTTTGAATATTTTTTTTTAAATCTCTCAGAATTTCCCGCTTTTTGAGCCACTTTGAAAACTGTTGTATTCTGGACTCAACAACTTGTTAGTTTTGTAAAATAAGAGCGTTGTTAATTATGTAACGTGATGTGAAAATTAGTAACAAAAGAGTTGTAATTATTTAAAATAACGAAATCGTACAGATATCACGACGTTGTAATTATGTAACATAAGAGAGTTTGTAAATATGTAACATAACAGAGATGATATTATGTAACATAAGAGAATTGTAAATATATAACATAACAGAGATGATATTATGTAACATAAGAGAATTGTAAATAGGTAACATAACAGAGATGATATTATGTAACATAAGAGAATTGTAAATATGTAACATAACTGAGATGATATTATGTTACATAAGAGAATTGTAAATATATAACATAACAGAGATGATATTATGTAACATAAGAGAATTGTAAATAGGCAACATAACAGAGATGATATTATGTAACATAAGAGAATTGTAAATATGTAACATAACAGAGATGATATTATGTAACATAAGAGAATTGTAAATATGTAACATAACAGAGATGATATTATGTAACATAAGAGAGTTGTAAATATGTAAAATACGAAAGTTGTAATTATGCCACATAAGAGAATTGTAATTATGTAAAATAATAGAGGTGTAAATATGTAAGATAATAGAGGTGTAATTATGCACACATCAATTACTGATTAACGTATTTCTAGCGACCCACCTAACATTAGTCAGCGATACAGCCGTGGGTCGTGACTCCCACTTCGAGTGCCACTGGTGCACTCTATTCCCTTAATTGTTTTTATTTATTTTTTTGTCATAATTATAAACGAAAAGTTGAAGTCTTTGGTAAATAAATAACAGGTGCCGGCTACATTCTCACTTAATTGAAAAGTTTTGTATTTGCTTAAAACGAAATTAGTTGTTTAATTTAATAGTTGTTGGCAAACGAGAGCGTATTCTTAGCACAGATTATTGTTGTTGTTGTTGTTGTTGTCTTTGTACTTGACTGCGCCATTCAACATGTACTCCACTGTACCAGTGATCAAACCATTCCAACGGTACTCCTCTGTACCAGTGACTGCGTCATTCCAGTGCTACTCCACTGCACAGGAGACTGGTACTGAAAATATTCTAGAAACAGGGTGATGAGCGAAGTGAGTGAGCGGTAATCTAATTTCACCCTCTATCACCTTGACGCTGGCGTCGGGACTCAGCTAATTGTTTTTTTTTTTTTTGCTCATTGGATTATAGCCGGTCAGGTCGACACTAGACGGTGTGAGTTCGGCCTGCGGCTGTACTGTTTAGAGCAAGTGTGAGGTCGATGTTTATTTGAACTTGGCTAGGCGTTTTCACATGGGTAAACAAAGTTTACTCACGTGTGTACACACAATGTTTACGCGCAATGGTATTAAAATTAGACAGATAAACAAAGTTTACTCACGTGTATACACAATGTTGTACGCATTTTTGTGGAAAAAATTTCACTATTTAAATGCGGAAAAAAAAGTTTAAACGCTGCTAGTAAATAAAGGTGTTGTTGTTGTTCACATTGATAAAAACCAGTAACATCTACAAATAAAGTTTACTTACAACAGCCGATACAGTCAACTAAATTTTTAGGAATATAACCTTTATTGAAGGGTCACATTTTAAATGTACATGTTGTAAATTGATAAAAACGTCACACGATGAAGAAACAAAAGAACATGGGCAAGCTATGGCCCGCGGGTCAAATATGGCCCTATACGCTGTTTAATGCGGCCCGAACACCGCACCTATATCGCTCGTTCACGTTTACAATCAATGTATATCATTCCCCATAAATCATCCATACATCTGTTCTTGGTTAGGCCCATCTGTCAAATTAAAAGTTTCTAATAGGTTTGCCCACCCCTGGCCTTGAATCTGAAATTTGTGTTATGCAAGTTAGTCAATGAAATTTTGTCCATAAGACAATACAGCAAGGAATGTGGTCAGTTGGAAACTCAACATAGATATCATAAGAACTGAATGCAATTACTAAATCAGATCAATATTAATATATACTAGCTGTACCCTGCAAAAACCTTTGCATAGAGTTATATCCCCTTAGACTTGATCGGTAGGCTAGCTTATTTTTTGGTTTCGGGCAGATCCGATTTTTTTCATGATAGTATTTTAAACTGGAATACTGTTGTATTAATTCTTTACTTTCGATTTAACGCAGAGCCCAAATCGCTTTTATATATATATTATTAACCTCCACCCCCTTCAATCACGGTGAAGTTATATATTTTTTTGTATGAGCAAGTCTCTGGTACAAACGATGTTTGTTATTTTACTGTTAAAATAACAAGAAACTCTAGACTTGTTGACATTTTCACTATAACCTTTGAAATGTTATGATACTTACTATACGTTAGCTGTGGTGATTTGACGAGCCAGCTTAGACTGGTTGAACTTCAACTATCTCACCAATGCTTGGGACCACGTTATCTCCCTTCTTCTAAGTGAAACTCAATCCATTAGCTCCCCTTACGATAACGGTTTGTTGTTTTGGTTTAGCTATGGACCCATTAATGTATTTCTGTAAGCTGTTGATTAAAGTCATGATATGTCATATGTATTATATTGTGTAGCATATCTACTAGTGCAGCATGTGTACGACGTTAGAATGTATCCATGGTTGTAGCATATCTACTAGTGCAGCATGTGTACGACGTTAGAACATATCCATGGTTGTAGCATATCTACTAGTGCAGCATGTGTACGACGTTAGAACATATCCATGGTTGTAGCATATCTACTAGTGCAGCATGTGTGCGACGTTAGAACATATCCATGGTTGTAGCATATTACGACGCTGTAACATATCTGTGACTGTATAATATTACGACGTTGTAACATATTTATGGTTGCAGCATATGTACGACGGTATAACATACTATGACTGTAGCATATGTACGACGTAATAACATATATATGGCTGTAGCATATTCACGACGTTATAACATATCTATGGCTGTAGTATTTGTACGACGTTATAACATATCTATGGCTGTAGCATATTCACGACGTTATAACATATCTATGGCTGTAGCGTATGTACGACGTTATAACATACCTATGGCTGTAGCATATTACTACGTTATAACATATCTATGGCTGTAACATATGTACGACGTTATAACATATCTATGGCTGTAGCATTTGTACGACGTTATAACATATATATGGCTGTAGCATATTCATGACGTTATAACATATCTCTATGGCTGTAGCATATGTACGACGTTATAACATATCTATGGCTGTAGCATATGTACGACGGTATTTACTACTCCATGGCTTGTTATTAACACCATTCGTCACCACCTTCCTTTTTTACTTCACTCGTCTCCCACTCACGGCCCCTGCACTCACAATCACAGCCCTGGTCTTCCAAATCAGGTCCCTTCTCCACCCATCCCCCCTGACATCCCCCCCTTCATTCAAGCACCTGACATCCGTACACCTCCCCCTGTTATTAATTGCCCCCACCCCCTCCACACCATTTCATTTACAAGCTCCCCATCCTTTGAACACCTCCCTCTCATCAACACCCCCTCCCCATCCTTTGAACACCTCCCTCTCATCAACACCCCCACCCCTCCCCATCCTTTGAACACCTCCCTCTCATCAACACCCCCACCCCTCCCCATCCTTTGAACACCTCCCTCTCATCAACACCCCCACCCCTCCCCATCCTTTGAACACCTCCCTCTCATCAACACCCCCACCCCTCCCCATCCTTTGAACACCTCCCTCTCATCAACACCCCCACCCCTCCCCATCCTTTGAACACCTCCCTCTCATCAACACCCCCACCCCCTCCACATCCTTTGAACACCTCCTCTCATCAACACCCCCACCCTCCCACATCCTTTGAACACCTCCCTCTCATCAACACCCCCACCCCCTCCCCATCCTTTGAACACCTCCCTCTCATCAACACCCCCTCCCCATCCTTTGAACACCTCCCTCTCATCAACACCCCCCCTCCCCATCCTTTGAACACCTACCTCTCATCAACACCCCCACCCCTCCCCATCCTTTGAACACCTCCCTCTCATCAACACCCCCACCCCTCCCCATCCTTTGAACACCTCCCTCTCATCAACACCCCCTCCCCATCCTTTGAACACCTCCCTCTCATCAACACCCCCACCCCTCCCCATCCTTTGAACACCTCCCTCTCATCAACACCCCTCCCCATCCTTTGAACACCTCCCTCTCATCAACACCCCCCCCCCATCCTTTGAACACCTCCCTCTCATCAACACCCCCTCCCCATCCTTTGAGCACCTCCCTCTCATCAACATCCCCTCCCCATCCTTTGAACACCTCCCTCTCATCAACACCCCCACCACTCCCCATCCTTTGAACACCTCCCTCTCATCAACACCCCCTCCCCATCCTTTGAACACCTCCCTCTCATCAACACCCCCTCCCCATCCTTTGAACACCTCCCTCTCATCAACACCCCCACCCTCCCCATCCTTTGAGCACCTCCCTCTCATCAACACCCCTCCCCATCCTTTGAACACCTCCCCTCTCATCAACACCCCCTCCCCATCCTTTGAACACCTCCCTCTCATCAACACCCCCTCCCCATCCTTTGAACACCTCCCTCTCATCAACACCCCCACCCCTCCCCATCCTTTGAACACCTCTCTCTCATCAACACCCCCACCCTTCCCCATCCTTTGAACACCTCCCTCTCATTAACACCCCCACCCCTCCCCATCCTTTGAACACCTCCCTCTCATCAACACCCCCACCCCTCCCCATCCTTTGAACACCTCCCTCTCATCAACACCCCCATTCCTCCCCATCCTTTGAACACCTCCCTCTCATCAACACCCCCACCCCTCCCCATGCATTGAACACACTCCCTCTCATCAACACCCCCACCCCTCCCCATCCTTTGAACACCTCCCTCTCATCAACACCCCCACCCCTCCCCATCCTTTGAACACCTCCCTCTCATCAACACCCCCACCCCCACCCCCACCACCACCAACCATTCAATATGACTCGCCAGTCCCTCAAATAAAATGTCACCGTGTCACATGCTGTATTCCTCCCTAACCCTACATCAATCACTTAATCTTTCTCTCACTTGACTTGCTAATCATTCGGAGCTGGCTCTTATCAATCCCAGACAAAAACGTGTTTGCTGACTTCAGGACTGACTTAACAAGACGTTGACAGAGAGTCTGACAAGTAGAACAGTGAGTTACCAGTGTGTACAGACTGACACACAGTTAAACATCTTACTGAATTTTTTTTACCTCGGGATTTTCTTATTTTATTCTCTTTCATCTTCACTTTCGTAACTTTTTAATTTGGTTACAGGATCCAGTACATTTAACATAAAAAATGTGTCTGTGCTGTGTGGGAAATATAGATACATAGACAGAGAGGCCTGCAGTCAGGCAGGCAAATAGAGAGACAAAAAGACAGACAGACCGGCAGGCAGGCTGATAGATAGATAGATAGATAGATAGATAGATAGATAGATAGATAGATAGATAGATAGATAGACGGACGGACGGATGGATAGATAGATAGATAGATAGATAGATAGATAGATAGATAGATAGATAGATAGATAGATAGATAGATAGATAGATAGATAGATAGATAGATAGATAGATAGATAGATAGATAGATAGATAGATAGATATTTTCACTAACTGACCTCATGAAGTGGCTAACGTAGTTTTATTGATCTGTTGTTACCTCCATATGTGATTGTATATCACAGTATATATAGATAGAAATTAATAATTATGTAAGTTTAGATATTAAAAGTCTACATCGTAGCATACATAATTATGAATCTAACAATGTATAATCTTCCCTTATACCGTTCTACCTACCACTAAGTACCTACTTAATTGTAGGTAGGTAGAGCGATATACAGAAAGATTATTAGTCATGTCGAAATAGGTAGCTAGGTTTTGTAGGTAAGAGCCCAGAAATGTAAGTGGATAGATAAATACGAGGGTGGCTAGGTAAGTACGTGAAAAGGTATGTATGTAGTTACGTGAGTAGGTAGGTGTGTAGGTTGGTGGGTAGGTGAGTAGTTTGGTGGGTAAATGAGTAGGTTGGTGTGTAGGTGGGTGAGTAGGTTGGTGGGTGGGTAGGTAGGTGAGTAGGTTGGTGGGTAGGTGAGTAGGTTGGTGGGTAGGTGAGTAGGTTGGTGGGTAGGTGAGTAGGTTGGTGTGTAGGTGGGTGAGTAGGTTGGTGGGTGGGTAGGTAGGTGAGTAGGTTGGTGGGTCGGTGAGTAGGTTGGTGGGTAGGTGAGTAGGTTGGTGGGTAGGTGAGTAGGTTGGTGTGTAGGTGGGTGAGTAGGTTGGTGGGTAGGTGAGTAGGTTGGTGGGTAGGTGAGTAGGTTGGTGTGTAGGTAGGTGAGTAGGTTGGTGGGTAGGTAAGTAGGTTGGTGGGTAGGTGAGTAGGTTGGTGGGTAGGTAGTGTGTCGGTAGATGAGTAGGTTGGTAAGTAGGTGAGTAGGTTGGTGTGTAGTTAGGTGAGTAGGTTGGTGGGTAGGTGAGTAGGTTGGTGGGTAGGTGAGTAGGTTGGTGGGTAGGTAGTGTGTAGGTAGATGAGTAGGTTGGTGGGTAGGTGAGTAGGTTGGTGTGTAGGTAGGTGAGTAGGTTGGTGGGTAGGTAGGTGAGTAGGTTGGTGGGTAGGTAGGTGAGTAGGTTAAGTGGGTAGGTGAGTAGGTTGGTGGGTAGGTGAGTAGGTTGGTGGGTAGGTGAGTAGGTGGTGTGAAGGTAGGTGAGTAGGTTGGTGGGTAGGTGAGTAGGTTGGTTGGTAGGTAGGTGAGTAGGTTGGTGGGTAGGTAGGTGAGTAGGTTGGTGGGTAGGTGAGTAGGTTGGTGGGTAGGTAGGTGAGTAGGTTGGTGTGTAGGTAGGTGAGTAGGTTGGTGGGTAGGTAGGTGAGTAGGCTGGTGGGTAGGTGAGTAGGTTGGTGGGTAGGTGAGTAGGTTGGTGGGTAGGTGAGTAGGTTGGTGTGTAGGTAGGTGAGTAGGTTGGTGGGTAGGTAGGTGAGTAGGTTGGTGGGTAGGTAGGTGAGTAGGTTGGTGGGTAGGTGAGTAGGTTGGTGTGTATGTAGGTGAGTAGGTTGGTGGGTAGGTGAGTAGGTTGGTGGGTAGGTAGGTGAGTAGGTTGGTGGGTAGGTAGGTGAGTAGGTTGGTGTGTTGGTAGGTGAGTAGGTTGGTGGGTATGTAGGTGAGTAGGTTGGTGTGTAGGTAGGTGAGTAGGTTGGTGGGTAGGTAGGTGAGAAGGTTGGTGAGTAGGTGAGTAGGTTGGTGTGTAGGTAGGTGAGTAGGTTGGTGGGTAGGTGAGTAGGTTGGTGGGTAGGTGAGTAGGTTGGTGGGTAGGTGAGTAGGTTGGTATGTAGGTATGTTGGTAGGTAGATGAGTAGGTTGGTGTGTGTAGGTAGGTGAGTATGTTGGTGGGTAGGTGAGTAGGTTGGTGGGTAGGTAGGTGAGTAGGTTGGTGTGTAGGTAGGTGAGTAGGTTGGTGGGTATGTAGGTGAGTAGGTTGGTGTGTAGGTAGGTGAGTATGTTGGTGGGTAGGTGAGTATGTTGGTGGGTAGGTGAGTAGGTTGGTGGGTAGGTGAGTAGGTTGGTGGGTAGGTAGGTGAGTAGGCTGGTGGGTAGGTGAGTAGGTTTGTGGGTAGGTGAGTAGGTTGGTGGGTAGGTGAGTAGGTTGGTGGGTAGGTGAGTAGGTTGGTATGTAGGTATGTTGGTAGGTAGATGAGTAGGTTGGTGTGTAGGTAGGTGAGTAGGTTGGTGGGTATGTAGGTGAGTATGTTGGTGGGTAGGTGAGTAGGTTGGTGGGTAGGTAGGTGAGTAGGTTGGTGTGTAGGTAGGTGAGTAGGTTGGTGGGTATGTAGGTGAGTAGGTTGGTGTGTAGGTAGGTGAGTATGTTGGTGGGTAGGTGAGTATGTTGGTGGGTAGGTGAGTAGGTTGGTGGGTAGGTGAGTAGGTTGGTGGGTAGGTGAGTAGGTTGGTGTGTAGGTAGGTGAGTAGGTTGGTGGGTAGGTAGATGAGTAGGTTGGTGTATAGGTAGGTGAGTAGGTTGATGGGTAGGTGAGTAGGTTGGTGTGTAGGTAGGTGAGTAGGTTGGTGGGTAGGTGAGTAGGTTGGTGTGTAGGTAGATGAGTAGGTTGGTGGGTAGGTGAGTAGGTTGGTGTGTAGGTAGGTGAGTAGGTTGGTGGGTAGGTGAGTAGGTTGGTGGATAGGTAGATGTGTAGGTTGGTGTGTAGGTAGGTGAGTAGGTTGGTGGGTAGTTAGGTGAGTAGGTTGGTGTGTATTTAGGTGAGTATGTTGGTGGGTAGGTGAGTAGGTCGGTGTGTAGGTAGGTGAGTAGGTTGGTGGGTATGTAGGTGAGTTTGTTGGTGGGTAGGTGAGTAGGTTGGTGTGTAGGTAGGTAAGTAGGTTGGTGGGTATGTAGGTGAGTATGTTGGTGGGTAGGTGAGTAGGTTGGTGTGTAGGTAGGTGAGTAGGTTGGTGGGTATGTAGGTGAGTATGTTGGTGGGTAGGTGAGTAGGTTGGTGTGTAGGTGGGTTAGTAGGTTGGTGTGTAGGTAGTTGAGTAGGTTGGTGGGTATGTAGGTGAGTAGGTTGGTGGGTAGACAAGTATGTGGGTTGGTAGGTAAGTGGGTAGGTAGGTGATTGGGTTGGTGGGTGGATAGGAACGTGGGAGGGTGGGAAGGTAGGTAGATAAGTAGGTGGGGTGTGTGGATATGCAGGTAGGTAGGACTCTATGTTTAAAGGTATGATTTCCTTGTTACAATTTATTACATTATATTTAAGTTATTTTATTGAACAAAGACGTCTGTGTGTTGTATTCTTCGTCATGGTATTTATAATTTGGTCAAACTGTAGCTACCAGTCGCCGTGGTCTGTGTTGTTTACATTTCTGACACAGATTCTGGAAAGCGGATATAGTGAAAATGTCAAAACACGTCAGACGAAGAATTCTAGCTCCATTGATCTGGAATATTTGACATGTTTATCTCTGGCGAACGAAAACTTGTGATAAATGAATAGCGCCTGAGGTTGATACAATGATAGTCCAATGATAGTCCTATGTAGGAGTACGACCGACATGGTATAATTACTGTCTGATACTTTTGACCAACACATTTTTCTTGTACTCTAGTCAAGGTTGGTGTGTAGGTAGTACTAGTACCAGGTATGTCAGTTGAAATAACAGACTTTGTTTTGAGGGCCCTAGGTACAGATGTCAAGGGATGTGTGGGGCCCACTAGAACAAGGACCTGTCGTGACCCACACCCCCACCCCTAAGTATTGAATTAAATATAAACCCATACTTGAAATGGGGAAGGGGGATAAAGGCGGTCGCTTGGTTCGCCCATAGAAGAGCAGCTCGTCTACATGTTTAGTGGATTATATCCACCTGTTGGATTAGGTTGAACGGCTATGAATGTTGCAGAAAAAATGCAGAATTTAACTTTCTTTAGTGGAAATTTTCCTATGTATTAAAAAATTTAAATACCTTTTTATTATATTTTTATTTTTTAAAGCTATTAAAATGTAGACAATGACTTTTAAGTGTGGAATTAATTCTAATATAACTAGTACGATATAATCCAGTATAACAAGTAAATACACATACATACACATACATACATACATTCACACATATACATGCATACACAAATACATACATACACACATACATACATACATACATACATACACACACACATACATACATACATACATACACACATACATACATACACACATACATACATACATAATACATACATACATACATACATACATACATACATACAATACATACATACATACATACATACATACATACATACATACATACATACAATACATACATACATACATACATACATACACACACACATACATACATACATACAATACATACATACATACATACATACATACACACACACATACATACATACATACATACATACAATACAATACATACATACATACATACATACATACATACATACATACATACATACATACATACATACATACATACATACACACACGTACCATGCACGTCAGGTACCCCATCATAAAGGTCACAATTTCGATGCCTATCAATTTCTACTGGGAGTACAGGAGTGTGTATTGTTTTAATGAATTGTGAATCTGAGGGAGTGGTCCCTGCACTAGGAATGCTCATCTAGATATTTGTTGGTTTTGTTGTTGTCCTGACATAAACATAAACTTCCTGACTCCTCCCTCCCTCCCCTCACCCCAACCCCCAATACTTCCATACTGAGCAGTGCACTGGCAAAGTTGACTAAGTATTGTTGGATTGAATTGAATAGTTCTTAGCTAGTCTTTATATTTTAATACAGGTTAGACTATCTTAGATAGTCTTGATATATTTAAGTGTACATTTCTACCTTCTAATAATCTTGGTAGATTAAAGTACATTGTCTTAAGTCTAGATTATAGTCTTCTAAATTAAAGTACATTGTCTTAAGTCTAGATTCTAGTCTTCTAAACTAAAGTACATTGTCTCAAGTCTAGACTCTAGTCTTCTAAATTAAAGAACATTGTCTTAAGTCTAGATTCTAGTCTTCTACTTTAAAGTACATCGTCAAGATTCTGTATGATTATATATTGTCTTGTTTAATGAAATATGGTATAGACCCTTGACTTCTAATATGTCTTGGCATATTTAAGTTAGGTTCATATATTTAAGTCATTATACATAGGTTGAACTTCTTTGTTAATATCGTAGTAACAATTGTTTACGATTTCAACTGACGCTTCTGTTTTGTTGTGTAGGTGTGTCAATGTGAGAACTAATATGGTAATTTGTTTGTTTGTCTTTGCGTGTTTGTGTTTATGTGTGTGAAGATTCATGTATCTCTTGAGTAATTATTTTTATGTGTGAAACAAAGTTATTTTTATCTCCACTGTTACAAATGTTGTTTACTTTGTCACCACTCGACAACCAACAAACACGCGCAGCTACTTCTGAGTGAGTGCATGCCCTATGACCTTTCAACTTCCCCCATGGTCTTAATTGGGCTAATTTACATTTAGGTAGATTCAGTTTCTAAAGGAACAAGTGATTCCTGTTACGTTTTTTCTTATGACTTTTTTAATGGTTGAAAAGAAAACTGACAATTTGCTATGCAGGCAAATATTACCCCCTTGCTTTAAACATCAAGTATATATATATATATATATATGTGTGTGTTTAAACAGTGTGTGCTTAGATATTTTTAGAATCATGTTAGTTTGCAAAATCAATTATTTTAAATAACTACACAGTTAGATTTTAATAACAATAATGGTAACCATCTACAAAGTTTATTTGTAATGTCAGTTACAAGAAACAATTTTGTTTGTAATATCATTTAGCAAGTCGGTTTGTACTATCAGTTTAGAAGAAACAAGTCTGTTTGTAATATCAGTTTGAAGAAATCACACGAGATAAATCTTAAAAGGTTGCTCAATGATGGATCAATGATGGTTCAATGATGGCTCGATGATGGCTCAGTGTGGGCTCAATGATGGCTCAATGATGGCTCGATGATAGCTCAAAGATGGCTCAATGATAGCTCAAAGATGGATCAATGTTGGATCAGTGATGGCTTGATGATGGCTCAATGATGGCTCAATGATGGCTCAATGTGGGTTCAATGAGGGTTCAATGATGGCTCGATGATGGCTCAATGTGGGTTCAATGAGGGCTCAATGATGGCTCGATGCTGGCTCATGATGGCTCAATGATAGCTCAAAGATGGATCAATGATGGATCAATGATGGCTCGATGATGGTTTGATGATGGCTCAATGATAACTCAAAGATGGCTCGATGATGGCTCAATGATAGCTCAAAGATGGCTCGATGATGGCTCAATGATAGCTCAAAGATGGATCAATGATGGATCAATGATGGCTCGATGATGGTTTGATGATGGCTCAATGATAACTCAAAGATGGCTCGATGATGGCTCAATGTTGGCTCAATGATAGCTCAAAGATGGATCAATGATGGATCAATGATGGCTCGATGATGGTTTGATGATGGCTCAATGATAACTCAAAGATGGCTCGATGATGGCTCAATGTTGGCTCAATGATAGCTCAAAGATGGATCAATGATGGCTCAATGATAGCTCAAAGATGGCTCGATGATGGCTCAATGATAGCTCAATGATGGCTCAATGATGGCTCAATGATAACTCAAAGATGGCTCGATGATGGCTCAATGTTGGCTCAATGATAGCTCAAAGATGGATCAATGATGGATCAATGATGGCTCGATGATGGTTTGATGATGGCTCAATGATAACTCAAAGATGGCTCGATGATGGCTCAATGTTGGCTCAATGATAGCTCAAAGATGGATCAATGATGGCTCAATGATAGCTCAAAGATGGCTCGATGATGGCTCAATGATAGCTCAATGATGGCTCAATGATGGCTCAATGATAGCTCAACGATGGCTCAATGATGGCTCGATGATGGCTTAATGATAGCTCAAAGATGGATCAATGATGGATCAATGATGGCTCGGTGATGGCTCAATGATGGCTCAATGTGGGTTCAATGTGGGCTCGATGATGGCTCAATGATGGCTCAATGATAGCTCAAAGATGGATCAATGATGGATCAATGATGGCTCGATGATGGTTTGATGATGGCTCAATGATAGCTCAAAGATGGCTCGATGATGGCTCAATGATAGCTCAATGATGGCTCAATGATAGCTCAAAGATGGCTCGATGATGGCTCAATGATAGCTCAAAGATGGCTCGATGATGGCTCAATGATGGCTCAATGATAGCTCAAAGATGGTTCGATGATGGCTCAAAGATGGCTCAATGATGGCTCGATGATGGCTCGATGATGGCTCAATGACGCCAGAAGCGCTACCCGTTCGAAATGTGTGTTCGGCTTCCAAGTTTAGACAATTGGCACCAGCAGTGTTTTTGTTTTATTTTTTACTTTTGTCTGCTGTTATCGTTCTTGTTGTTGTTGTTTTGACTCCCTTCTCTCTGGGCTAAATTAATGTTGATTGGTTTTGTCATAAGTATGTTTTGCTCTTGTACACGGACGTATTTGAAGTTGAAGTGAGTACATGCACCATGTGTGTGTGTGTGTGTGTGTGCTCATTACAAGAACACACTCTCCATGTATATCCACTCCATTACACTCTCACCATAAAAGTAAAAATGAAATTAACTATAATAGTTTTAAAAATAGTAATTATAATAGTTTTAAAAAGTAAATTAAACTTTCCTTAACCCCAAAGGGCCATAGGAGCAGATGAAGTGTAGAATTCATCTGTTTCTCTAACCTCCGAGTATAAAGGAGGTGTTTAAGAACTATGTTAAAAGTTTAAAGTGAAAGAAATAATTCAATGATTGAAGCTAAAGTTACATCAACGTAAAGATTAAGGAATGTTAAAGTAAAGTTAATGTATCAGACTCAAAACGTATTATGCGTCAGTTTAAGTCAGTAGTATGTAGAGGAACAAAGCTGGACGCTTCGAAATTCAATTGTTGTCAAGGAATTCTTTAGAGAAAAATGACAAAATAGACTTAAAGCTTCTAAAACTGTTAAAAGCTTGTTATACTCTGAAATGTGTTATATCAAACGTAATACATTGTAAGAGACTGATCTGTTGAATGTTTCTGATCGATATATATTCATTCAGAAAACTGACTATTGTGAAATATCCTTAGAGTAATTTAATTAAAGGCTGAGGTGAGGTACCAACAACAAGTCATCTTGAAGATTGGTGGTACCAAGAACAAGTCATTTTGAAGATTGCTGGTAACAAGAACAAGTCATCTTGAAGATTGGTGCTACCAACAACATGTCATCTTGAAGATTGGTGGTACCAACTACAAGTCATATAAAAGAATGGTGGTACCAACTACAATTCATATAAAAGATTGGTGGTACCAACATCAAGTCATCTAAAAGATTGGTGGTACAAACAACAAGTCATCTAGTATATTAGTTTCAAACATTTTAAATGTAAAAAAAAAAAAACTTAGCGCCACAAGACAAATCCGAAAGTTAATAAAAAGTAAATAAATATCTTTATTTTTTTTAAGAGTCTATGCTACTTTTTATTAAAGTAAATTTCTATCTTTATTTTTTAAGAGTCTATGCTACTTTTTATTAAAGTTAATTTCTATCTTTATTTTTTTTAAGAGTCTATGCTACTTATTATTAAAGTAAATAAATATCTTTATTTTTTTAAGAGTCTATGCTACTTTTTATTAAAGTAAATTTCTATCTTTATTTTTTTTAAGAGTCTAGGCTACTTTTTATTAAAAAAAAAACTTTTCGTTTTACCTATCACCACAAAAAAAAATGTCTCATGTTCTTACCACTGTGACAAACTATAGGGTCTGAGTTAAGCACGGCAAATGAGTCATTGGAGTGTCTGGTTTTGTTTTTCATTGCCCAATAAATGGAGGGGGAGGGTGGGTGTAAATGCCTTCAGGTGAAACCGTCAGAATTATAGCAGAGAAATGTTTGGAGAAAGTTGAAAGAAAACAAAAGTAATTAGATGTGAAGACAGACAAAAAAAAAAGACTAAGCAAGAGGCTGCCAGGTGGTGTGATTTTCATTGTAACAGATATTTTATTAACACATTTAATTGTTTGTGGAGAAATTGTATAAATAAATACGTAGACCGGCAGTGGCGAACTCCCAATGTTAATGTTAGTTGAAATGGTTTATTTTTTCTTTTATAAGTGTTTTGGCTTTATTGGCAAATTTGTAAAGAAGAAAAGTGAAAAAGCTTTCTGGGTTAGAACAGAATTGCTGAGCAAACAGGAATCAGATTCAATGGAATTTTGTAGGGGGAAAAAGTTACCAATTTGCCAAATTAATTAGAGTACCATTGCATTATTATTATTATATACATTTAGACTGTTTAGAGAAAATATAACATTAAATTACGAAATAACATTGAATTTAGTATGAATCGATCAAGTATCCTTACTATATTGATTTTATTTTGAAGGAAAAAATCGGAAATAAACTAATCTTCAAGGAATACAAAAATTAGACAGAACGGATTTATTTAGTAGAATATGAGCTACCATGGCAACGTTATGTTTATCTAAAATGAAACTTTGCTTCAGAATAGCTACCCAATCCTTTAGTATAATGTCGCTAGGAACTGTCAGCCACCCACTCATTTAGTATAATGTGGCTGGGAACTGTGTCAGTCACCCAATCATTTAGTATAATGTGGCTGGCAACTGTGTCAGCCACCCAATCATCTAGTATAATGTTGGTGGGAACTGTGTCAGCCACCCAATCATTTAGTATAATGTGGCTGGTAACTGTGTCAGCGACCTAATCATTTAGTATAATGTGGCTGGGAACTGTGTCAGCCACCCAATCATTTAGTATAATGTGGCTGGGAACTGTGTCAGCCACCAAATCATTTAGTATAATGTGGCTGGGAACTGTGTCAGCCACTTAATCATTTAGTATAATGTGGCTGGGAACTGTGTCAGCCACCCAATCATTTAGTATAATGTGGCTGGGAACTGTGTCAGCCACCCAATCATTTAGTATAATGTGGCTGGGAACTGTGTCAGCCACCCAGTCCTCTAATATAATGTGGCTAAGAACTGTCAGCATCACAATCCTCTAGTTAGTCTAGTATACAGTGGCTGGGAGCCACAGACTAGATTTTATACCGATTGCGCAAGCTTCGTTTTGAAACAATGTTTTCATCTTCGCCATTAATGATATTTACTCACATCTGTCCATTCATTGAATAAAAATGTTTATTATATATATAAAGCTCCTAAAAATCCATTAACTCATGAATTAAATAATATATTATCGATTTTTTATATTTGTGAAGAAAACTGATGCTTTTTTAATTCATATTTAAAGTCTTTGAATAAAAAACAACAAAGAGGTGTAAATAGGACTGTGGGTTTTTATGAATGGAAAGCGCCATTGGAAACAAAAGCGAATAACAACAATGGCGCGAGAGTTTTTAAACACAAAACCGAGAACTATTTATATAGCGATGTGCTATCTGTATAATATGTAATAATATATGCTGGGAACTGTGTCAGCCACACTATTCTCTGGTAAAACGTGTTTGGGAACTGTGTCAAACACCCAATCCTCTAGAATGAAGTGGCTGGGAACTGTGTCAGCCACACAATTCTTTAGTATAACGTGGCCAGGAACTGTGTCAGCCACACAATTCTTTAGTATAACGTGGCCAGGAACTGTGTCAGCCACACAATTCTTTAGTATAACGTGGCTAGGAACTGTGTCAGCCACATTATTCTCTGGTATAACGTAACTGGAAACTGTGTCAACCACACAATCCTCTAGAATAAACTGGCTGGGAACTGTGCCACACAATTTCCTAGAATAATGTGGCTGGAAACTGTCAGCCTCACAAGCCCCTAGTATTACGTTTTTGGGATCTGTCAGCCACACAATCCTATAGAATGACCTACGCCAGCCACATAATCCTATAGAATGACCTACGCCAGCCACGCAATCCTATAGAGCAGAGGTTCTTAAACTTATGTACTCCGCGAACCCCCACTTGAAAAATTTTATTTTTTTTTGACGGACCCCATCCCAACTTTAGGTACTTTATATATGAATATATTTTACGATGATTTTTTTTTTCAAATGGCTTTGCGGACCCCCAGTAAAGGCTTCGCGGACCCCCAGGGGCCCGCGGACCACAGTTTAAGAACCTCTGCTCTAGAGCAGTGTTTTCAACCGGGGTTCCGCGGAACCCAAGGGTTCTGCAAGGGCCAGCCAGGGGTTACGCGATTGAATTTTTAAAAAATTTTAATAGCAAAAATTTAGGGCCATGATGGGACATAAAGGGGTATACAGGTTCCGCCAGAAATCTGACGACACCAAAGGGTTCCCCTGAATAAAAAAAAAGGTTGAAAAACACTGATCTAGAGTCTAGAATGACCTGTGTCAGCCACACACTCCTCTAGAATGACCTGTGTCAGCCACACACTCCTCTAGAATGACCTGTGTCATCCACACACTCCTCTAGAATGACCTGTGTCAGCCACACACTCCTCTAGAATGACCTGTGTCAGCCACACACTCCTCTAGAATGACCTGTGTCAGCCACACACTCCTCTAGAATGACCTGTGTCAGTCACACACTCCTCTAGAATGACCTGTGTCAGTCACACACTCCTCTAGAATGACCTGTGTCAGTCACACACTCCTCTAGAATGACCTGTGTCAGCCACACACTCCTCTAGAATAACCTGTGTCATCCACACACTCCTCTAATATGACCAAGCTCATCACTGTGTCACAATCCTCTCTAGTATGAGTTACAACCGTTTATTAAGCAATCGATGCTAGATCCGATGTACTGTCTTGTAGGTGTAAATTACTGTATGAAAGCAATAAAAATGAACAGAGTTTATTTATTTATTTATTTTTTTGTCTATTTTTTTGTCTCCTCGAAACCTTTTTTGTATTTTAATACATTTCTAACACACCTGAACCCTACCCCCCCCTCTCACCCTTCCCCACCCACTCTACATTTCACTCTATAACACAATTATTAATAGGGGGGGGGGAAGATAAGTGGTAAAGAAAATGTCCAAAAAGTTGTGTGTGTAATGTGCAAATGTCACCCCTTTTCACTGGCAATAATTTTAATTTAATAAACAACTGTGTTTGCTGGGATCTTTACAAAAAAAAAAGAATGAAATATTTTTGTTCTTTTCAAGCTCGCCGCCTATAAAAGGATACCTGTACTATTTTGTCTCCTATTTACCCACTTGTCTTGTTTAAATATTTTTCAACCCAAACGCAACACGTAAAAGCATTTTAGTGGCTATGTGCCGATCGGGTCTTTTTTTTTTTTTTTTTGTTTGTTTTTTAATCTATCACTTAAATGTATTATTTTTTTTTTTTTAAATGAAATACTTAGCGACGGAACAATGTCGTGCCCTACAGTTCCCACCTGGCGCTATTTATACAACTGGTGCCCCCATGCTAATAAACGTTTATCTCCGCCGTTGAATATATTGAGCAAAAATAAACCAAGGGGAAATAATCCCAGTGGAGCGTTACCACAGAGTAAGCTGTTTTTTTTTTTGTTCTGTTGTTTCATCGAGTTGGGGAAGGGGGGAGGGGAGGGAGGTGTTCAGCGGCTCTGGATGTACCGACAACAATACAGGTGCTTTCTTCGACATGAGTAAGGTCATACCTAAGTGAGTCAGTTCAGGTGAGTGAACTATCTCGCAGCTGTTTGACATTGCAGCGATGTTGGAGGGATCAGTGTACATAGGCTTGTGTAGTGGATACCTGGCAGAGGTGCTACCTCTTCCTCTTGTAATACTGTCTCAATGTAAAGTGGCTACCTCTTGTAATACTGTCTCAATGTAAAGTGGCTACCTCTTGTAATACTGTCTCAATGAAAAGTGGCTACCTCTTGTAATACTGTCTCAATGTAAAGTGGCTACCTCTTGTAATACTGTCTCAATGTAAAGTGGCTACCTCTTGTAATACTGTCTCAATGTCAAGTGGGGAAAAAAGGTATTATATTGTCACATTTTACAGTGTCCATCTCTTGTAATACTTTCCTAGTGTAAAGTGGCTACCTATTGTAATATTGTCACATTTTACAGTGTCCATCTCTTGTAATACTGCCCTAGTGTAAAGTGGTTACCTATTGTAATACTGTCACATTTTACAGTGTTCATCTCTTGTAATATTGTCCTGGTGTAAAGTGGCTACCTATTGTAATATTGTCACATTTTACAGTGTCCATCTCTTGTAATACTGTCCTAGTGTAAAGTGGTTACCTATTGTAATACTGTCACATTTTACAGTGTCCATCTCTTGTAATACTGTCTTAGTGTAAAGTGGAAATCTGTTGTAATAGTGCCACAATTCAAAGTGGATAGATATCTCGTATGATATTGTCCCAAAGTAAATTGGATACTTATTTCAATATTGTTACCAAACAAATCTGTATGCTGTAATACTGTCACAATGTACAGAAGTTATCAAATACATATGTTCATATTTTAGAAAAAAAAACTAAATGCTTTAAATTTTGGCCATTTTTGTCTAACACTTTCACTAGCAAATTTTTTAGAGTTAACTTTACATTTTTTGATACCTGTAGATCAGAGGTGTGCGGATCTTGAAATTTAGCGTCCGCGTCCTTCCGCGGATTTCTATCAATGATCCGCGTCCGCGTCCGCATCCGCAGAATCTTACAACATTGGTCCGCAGTCAGTCCGCGCGTCCGCATTGCTGAAATGTAGCTGTTTAAATGACTTGAAATTTTTTATGGTAACGCTTAAGAAGATCTGCGTCAGTCCGCGAGTCCGTAACTTAACCATACGAAGCGTCCGCTGTCAGTCCGCGGATTCGGAAAAGTCAGCGGATCTGAGTCCGCAAGCGGACGCGTCCGCTGTCCGCTTATCTCTGCTGTAGATTGAAATTACTTGTTTCCGCCAACTCAATTCATCAGTTAACATACAGATTGATTGACATGTTTTATTATTTGAACCGTTGTTTATAAATCAATTTCACAGTTTTCTTTCATGGATACAATTATACCTTCATTTGGCATAAAGTCAACACCTTATGTTTACTCTGAACACCATATTTCTCTCATTCTGTTTATTGTCTTTTTTTTCCTATTAATTGTAATTATCAAAACAGAATCTC
The DNA here is from genome assembly GCA_021962125.1 of Bulinus truncatus. Classification (NCBI taxonomy): domain Eukaryota; kingdom Metazoa; phylum Mollusca; class Gastropoda; family Planorbidae; genus Bulinus; species Bulinus truncatus. The sequence goes on along the minus strand of JAGDYQ010000173.1, from coordinate 1,706,489 downwards.
CAGTTGCGTGGGGGGGGGGGGGAATAAAATATTCTACAACCTTTTTTTTTTTAATTTCTCCACATGTTCGAGTTGTTGTATTCTTCGGTGGAAACTAAATGTTGTATGTCGTACGTTTGTTTTATCAGCCTGCATATCATCCAACATCTAACCGTATTTAACCTGTGAGATGCACATGTATAAAACAAACAGTGCCTTGATGTGCCTTGATGTGCCCCACAACCTCGCAGACCTGACATTTTGCAACTACTCAAGATTTGTGACGAACTCGGCTCTTGCAGAAGTTGGGATAAGTTTTTTTTTAAGTTTTTATGGATATATACTGTGTTCCCTGAGCCAAGTCAACAACACGTGATGAGCAAGAGAGAATGTCGGTTGGCGAGGGGGGTGGGGGGCGCGGGGGTTGCAGTGGGGATGTCTCGAAGGAACAATGCGAGAATGATTCGTTACTCGGCGCCCGGTGCCACTCTGGGGGGGGGGGGAGGCCCCCAGGTCTCCTCGAAAGGAAGCGAGTGCATTCTGCTGTGTGCGGAAACAACAGACCGACGACGCCTGTATCTGACTCAAGTGCGGAAGCTGAAGGTCCCGGGTTGGATGTAAATGGGAGTCATTGAATCACTATTAGGATCACGTGTCCGTTAAAGTAGAAACAGGTTTCACGGTCAGGGCCGTGATATGGGGAGAAGGTTACAAGTAGTTCTGGGCTGCTGCAATTAAACAAAACAACACAGAGATGGGTGTCTACGCAGAGATAGGAATCATTACAATAAAAAAAAAGGTAGAGGGAACTTGTCAATAAACGGTTTACAGACATGTTGAATATATTTATATCAACATAATTCGATTCATTTCTCTGTCACATAGACACACACACACACACATACAGTTTATGCAAACACATATATCGTAAATACACATATGCATTCAAACATTCACGTGTATTCCTAATGTCGGAATTTCCCGATATTTTTTTTTCTAACTAGGCCACTGTTTATATTTGCTGTATCTGTTCACTTAATAAATTGTTTATTTCAAACATACACCTTATTTTTTGTTTTTATACTAGTAAAAGACTTGTTCCAGTTGACATACACATAGTCGTGCAGCTATTCAATGTTAGGTTGATGCCAACTGCTGAAATGGCAAAAATTTCTCAGCAAGTACATTTACAAACATCTTTACCTGTTGGTTTATTTTTCTCTTTATGACATTTTTTGTAATCTTGATCTGATAGACTACTTTAAAATAAGATCCATTTACCAGTACAAAATGACTTAAATTTGCTAAAGTAAAAAAAACTACTCAAATGACCCTCCACCCAAACACACACACACACACACACACACACACACCGATGTAATTCTGGGATATATGCGTATAAAATGTACCAATATCATTTCAAGTATTTTATCAAAGGAGAAAAGTTATTATAGAGTTGGAATTAAAATGGCTGACGGCAGGTTTAGAGTTCTATAGGTAATGGATTTAATGGATTCTTTTCTTAACCAACCAAATGTTTCTCAGTAGAAAAATAAAAAGACATTTAAAATGTAACAAGTGTATAAGTATTCGGAAACGAGGCTTATAAATAAAGATTACTAATTTTAAACTGGTATAATAGTAGTTTACTTCTACATTTTGTCTAACGAAGAATACATTTCTCAATAGTAAAAAAAAAAATCAGAAACTCATTTTGAATATAGGAAAATTAAAGGTTTAGCTTTTTTTAATATTCTTTGTTTTAATTTTTTTTTTACGCCGCCATTCCCAGCATGATAGGGTGTAGTGTGCCTACCACACCAGCATTGTTGGCGGCGGCGCTGATGCATGTCTGCCATCCCTACAGAGCGCCGGGGTGAGTGTGCCCGCTATCATCTGCCGGGATGGCAGAAAAGAGGGTTTTATGACTTGCCCAAACTGGCCAGACCAGCAGAGGGTGTGTGTACTGCCAATCGGCCAGAATGTCAAGGCAAGGGGTTTTTCCTGCCACTCGGACAGAGGGGATGGTTAATGTGCCTGTACCCACAGCCCGAAATGGCAGGTTGCGCAGGTGTGCTTGAGTGGGACAGAGTGTAAGGGTGTTGTGTGCCGACCATATCCGTCACCACCGCCAGCTGTGAATACTACGGTCTTGGATAGTCCTCATTGACCACAATACCACCACCCTCGCGAGAAAGAGTTTTTTTTTTTAATTCCAGACTAGAGAACCCCTATGTTCTTTCCCATGTAGATCATGGTATGTCTCTCAACCCAGGATAGGGTGTCGCATAGGGTAGAGTGTCGAAATAGGGAAGGGTGTCGAATAGGGTAGGGTATCGAAATAGAGAAGGGTGTCGAATAGGGAAGTGTGTCAAATAGGGTAGGGTGTCGAATAGGGAAGGGTGTCGAATAGGGTAGTGTGTCAAATAGGGTAGGGTGTCGAATAGGGAAAGGTGTCGAATAGAGTAGTGTGTCAAATAGGGTAGAGTGTCGAATAGGGAAGGGTGTCGAATAGGGTAGTGTGTCAAATAGGGTAGGGTGACGAATAGGGAAAGGTGTCGAATAGGGTAGGGTGTCGAATAGGGTAGGGTGTCGAATATAGAAGGGTGTCGAATAGGGTAGGGTATCGAAATAGAGAAGGGTGTCGAATAGGGAAGTGTGTCAAATAGGGTAGGGTGTCGAATAGGGAAGGGTGTCGAATAGGGTAGTGTGTCAAATAGGGTAGGGTGTCGAATAGGGAAAGGTGTCGAATAGGGTAGTGTGTCAAATAGGGTAGAGTGTCGAATAGGGAAGGGTGTCGAATAGGGTAGTGTGTCAAATAGGGTAGGGTGACGAATAGGGAAAGGTGTCGAATAGGGTAGGGTGTCGAATAGGGTAGGGTGTCGAATAGGGTAGGGTATCGAAATAGGGAAAGGTGTCGAATAGGGTAGGTTATCGAAATAGGGAAAGGTGTCGAATAGGGTAGTGTATCAAATAGGGTAGGGTGTCGAATAGGGAAGGGTGTCGAATAGGGAAGTGTGTCAAATAGGGTAGGGTGTCGAATAGGGAAGGGTGTCAAATAGGGTAGTGTGTCAAATAGGGTAGGGTGTCGAATATAGAAGGGTGTCGAATAGGGTAGGGTATCGAAATAGGGAAAGGTGTCGAATAGGGAAGGGTGTCAAAATAGGGAGGGGCGCCGAAATTGCGTTTTTTAAATGTCTGTGCACTTTTCATATTCTGAGGATGGCGTCAAAACAAATAAACTTTCACAGGGCGCCAAAATAGCTACCCCCGACATTTTCAACAACTTGAGTTTGTTGACTACATTGGCCGACTGATGACTTCCCATATCAAGCTGTCTAATAAACAAAGATAACCTAGCCTGACATCCCGTAGCTGCTCTGAATTACCGGCTATGTCATACGTTCTAACATTATTCTCATCAACGTGTGGGGGGGGGAGGAAGGGGATGACCCCCCACACCCACCCCCAACCTCTTAACAAATGACACAGTTCATTGCTCATCTTATAAACAGTCGGATGTTCTGTACAACGTATTTCTTTCATAATAAGTAGAACAATGCAGAACAAACAATGGTATTCAGTAATGGGTGGGTTGGTGGGGAGGAGGGCGGTGTAAGTATGATTAGTTCAATGACTAGTGTAGTTGGTAATGTGTTGGTAGAGTCAATAGAACTTTGGTTATATCTCACTTGACAATGATTTTAAATTACACTTATTTTCTGCAATTTATTTATACGTGGAAACCCATAAAGTTCTATTAACCCCTATTAGTACTTAATAAATCCATAATGTTCTATTAACCCCTAGTAGAGCTTAATAAATCCTTAATGTTCTATTAACCCCTAGTGGTACTTAATAAATCCATAATGTTCTATTAACCCCTCTTAGTACTTAATAAATCTATAATGTTCTATTAACCCCTACTGGTACCTAATAAATCCATAATGTTCTATTAACCCCTACTGGTACCTAATAAATCCATAATGCTCTATTAACCCCTAGTGGTACTAATAAATCCATAATGTTCTATTAACCCCTCTTAGTACTTAATAAATCCATAATGTTCTATTAACCCCTACTGGTACCTAATAAATCCATAATGTTCTATTAACCCCTATTGGTACTTAATAAATCCATAATTTTCTATTAACCCCTAGTGGTACTTAATAAATCCATAATGTTCTATTAACCCCTATTAGTACTTAATAAATCCATAATGCTCTATTAACCCCTCTTAGTACTTAATAAATCCATAATTTAACCCCTATGAGTACTTAATAAATCCATAATGTTCTATTAACCCCTCTTAGTACTTAATAAATCCATAATTTAACCCCTATGAGTACTTAATAAATCCATAATGTTCTATTAACCCCTCATAGTACTTAAGTAGCAATTTTTGTTCTTAGACCACGAGTCGTAGTGTGCTCCGATTCTCCATTAGAATCTCGCTATCCGGCCTAAAGGGACAATCCGGGTACTGCTAAATTCGTTAAAGTTGCATCTTGAGAAAAGTTCATCTTCCGCCCCACATATATAGATCAAATCAACCTTTTTTATTATTTAAACCTTGATTTATTTACTATCGTATTACATGTTGAGTTCGTTATATCATTGTACTTTGATACATATAATGTTTTCCACACACGGAAGTAGATCCAGCACTACCGCAATTGGTGACCTGAGAAAATATTTCCCAACGTCTGAACAACAGACTTCGTTAGATTTACAGTGTCTTTTATTAGTTTCGTGTTCAATGTGCCAGATGATGGGATGAAACTGAAAGTGTGATACATATAAGAAAAAGAATAATAGCAATAGTCAAGTCAGTATTTGTACGACGCCACTTAATGTATCAATGAATGATACAGGTCAGTATTTGTACGAAGCCACTCAATGTATCAATGAATGATACACATCAATGTTTGTACGACGCTACTCAATATATCAATAAATGATACACATCAATATTTGTACGACGCCACTCAATGTATCAATAAATGATACACATCAATATTTGTACGACGCCACTCAATGTATCAATAAATGATACAGGTCAATATTTGTACGACGCCACTCAATGTATCAATGAATGATACACATCAATATTTGTACGACGCCACTCAATGTATCAATGAATGATACAGGTCAATATTTGTACGACCCCACTCGATGTATCAATGAATGATACAGGTCAGTATTTTACGACGCCACTCAATGTATCAATGAATGATACAGGTCAATATTTGTACGACGCCACTCAATGTATCAATGAATGCTACAGGCCAATATTTGTACGATATTGCATGGGTCCACTAGGGCCTTCGTCTAATGGTCCACGGGAATATGGGTACACAAACTATTCGATTATACACAATTTATTCTTTTTCAGTGGTTGTTTATTACCATGATGACTGCTTTGCGTGTTGGCGAGTAATACTGTTCATACGGCCCTGTCATATCACGTTCATAGGGCCCTGTCATATCACATTCATACGGCCCTGTCACATCACGTTCATACGACCCTTTCATATCACGTTCATACGGCCCTGTCGTATCACGTTCATACGGCCCTGTCACATCACGTTCATACGGCCCTGTCATATCACGTTCATACGGCCCTGTCATATCACGTTTATATGGCCCTGTTATATCACGTTCATACGGCCCTGTCATATCACGTTCATACGGCCCTGCCCTGTCATATCAAGTTCATATGGCCCTGTCATATCACGTTCAGACGGCCCTGTCATATCACGTTCAAACGGCCCTGTCATATCACGTTCAAACGGCCCTGTCATACCACGTTCATAGGCCCTGCCATACCAAGTTCATACGGCCCTGTTGTATCACGTTCCTACGGCCCTGTCATATCACGTTCATACGGCCCTGTCATATCACGTTCATACGGCCCTGTCACATCACGTTCACACGGCCCTGTCACATCACGTTCACACGGCCCTGTCACATCACGTTCATACGGCCCTGTCACATCACATTCATACGGCCCTGTCAAATCAAAGTCAGACGGTCCTGTCATATCACGTTCATACGGCCCTGTCATACCACGTTATACGGCCCTGTCACATCACGTTCATACGGCCCTGTCACATCACGTTCATACGGCCCTGTCAAATCAAAGTCAGACGGTCCTGTCATATCACGTTCATACGGCCCTGTCATATCACGTTCATACGGCCCTGTCACATCACGTTCATACGGCCCTGTCACATCACGTTCATACGGCCCTGTCAAATCAAAGTCAGACGGTCCTGTCATATCACGTTCATACGGCCCTGTCATACCACGTTCATACGGCCCTGTCACATCACGTTCATACGGCCCTGTCACATCACGTTCATACGGCCCTGTTGTATCACGTTCATACGGCCCTGTTGTATCACGTTCATACGGCCCTGTCACATCACGTTCATACGGCCCTGTCAAATCAAAGTCAGACGGTCCTGTCATATCACGTTCATACGGCCCTGTTGTATCACGTTCATACGGCCCTGTTGTATCACGTTCATACGGCCCTGTCAAATCAAAGTCAGACGGTCCTATCATACCACGTTAAGTCAGACCTCTTAGAAATACTAATACAGTTTAACTTTTTTTCTACACTCATCTCATATATAAACATACGGTTAGACTATTGTTTATATACTTTAGTTTGAATCTAAAAATAGATCAGACGTCGCTAACAACTTCCCGCGGACTATGTACGGCCCGACTCGCGCTTTTAGTTTGAAGTGAATTTAATCTCAATGAGTTCATATAAAATCTACAATTCATTTGCTTCTGGTTGGTCTCGTCTGTATATTTTTTCCCTTGATTTTTCCATGATTAAAATGGCTTTTTTGACAGCATTGACTCATGCACAATTGAGAGATCATTTAGCACTCTAAGACCAGTAAAAACTTGGCTACGCTAAACAACTGGTAATGATCGTTTATCTGGTCTCTGTATGATGAGTATCCGCAGAAAAAGAATATCTCAAAACAAGGATAAAAATAAAAAAAAATGGTATCAATCGATTTGGACAAACACCAAGACGTTTACAATGTTTGTTCCAGAATAAATAGTTTAAAATTACAATATTATTTCTGTATCAGTGCAATTTATAATTTTATACTCTATTTTCTTAGTATAGTAACTGTTTGATACTGAAAGCATTCTTTTAAAAATTTACAATAATGTAATAAGCTATAATTTCGGATATAATTCTTGTTATGTATGATATATGTACATGTTCTTCAATGTAATAAACTTTCAGGAAATTTTTCCAAAATAGAGGGGGGGGGGCAAATAAACAATCAGGAAAATTTTCCAAAATGTAGGGGAGGCAAATGCCTCCTTGCCCCACCCCCCCTTGAATAAGCCCATGGCCAGGGGTGGTGGTGGTGATTCATTGGGCCAAGGCACCATATTTCAGTACTACCACATTTTATTGTGATAAAAAAATACAATTAACTAATGAAGAAATGAACAAAGTTTAATTAAAAAGCTCAAAATTTTTCCCTTAAAATATTGTGTGTATAATGTTTACATATTTTTTTTTTAATTTATCCCTCCCTTATCTCTAGATCCCCCCGAAAGCCTTTTTACCAGCGGTCACGCTTGACTTACCTAGAGTCGCCCTCGTTGTCCTCGGGGGTAGCAACGTCGTAGGCCTTGGTGTGGTGGTCGGCCACTGGTATCCGTGGCAATGGCTGAAGTAATCTGGACAGCAGTCATTGGCCGTCAGGTTGCAAAACACGTCACAGTAACACTCGGTCCCCAGGATGGGCACCGCGCAGAGGTCATCTCGACCGCTGCAACAGTCAAGGCCCCTGGGCCGTTGAGCGCACCAGGGTCCGCTGAGGTCAGGGCCCCACTCCAGGTGGGAAACGAAAGCCGCGATCCCTGTGCAGCTGGTCAAAACAAGACAAATTAAAAGGTAAACGCCAGAGCTGGTCAACTGACATTCTCTGCAAGACTGTCTCGTCATGGCTAATGATTTATTGTATTTATTTATTTATTTATTTAATTCTTATATAAAGATATGTAAAGAGAAGTGGTAGACTCTCAAATCTGATGATAGACACAGACGATATTTCATCTCAAAACAGGGAAATGTCCACACTGGTATATACATCTGCGAAGACAATACGATTGACGTACAAGTATCTTGTCTTCATTATTTACTTTTTATTTTTGTGAATGAAACTGGAAAGATAAAAAAAATGACATATTTTTAGTTACAGGCTAAAAAAGAAAAAAAAAGTTAATTGTTTAGAAAGCTTCCATTTTTAAAAAAAAATGTAAACAAGTAAACTATTGTCAATCTAATGGATCACTGAATGATGAACTTGAAGCCTTGAAGTTGGTGGCTTTCCGTTGCGAAAAGTGGTTTTGAAAGTTTCAATGATGACGACAGTACACAAAATAGCAGGTAAAAGTATTATTATATCCTAAGATATCCCTATAAGGATGAGATGGAGTTATATCCTTTGTACAACCATTGACCACCATTGGATATAAGTTTTCGTAACAACCTTTCTACACGAGTGTACAAAGGTCATGGAGACACCAGGACGGTCACTGCAGTTTCTTTGTTGGGTTGTTAATAATCCAAAACTTGCAGTAAACCAAATCACAGTAACAGAGTAACCGAATGTCAGTGCAAGGTTTCAAACTCTGTGAATTTCATGAAATCTTCACTGCCCGCAATAAATGGGCTAACGTGGGGGTTGGGGTGGAGAGGGGAGGATTGGTTAAACTGTAACATCTCTTTCAGCCAATGAAAATGTTTAGCTCTAAATGGCTCACTTTTTTTATGGTTTATTCGGTTACATAGACATATAGTTTAACGACAAACAGAAATATAAGAATCAGTACATTCAAATAAGAATGATCACTTATGGATCACTGCCGTATATACGTGTATATGAACATCACATTCCAGTTGGACACTTACTTTAGACTTGGATTTAAAAATTAAAATGTCCTTGAGATGTTTAATCGTAATATTACAAAACTAGCTGTACCCTGCAAAACCTTTGCATAGAGTTATATTCCCTTAGGTTTGATCAGTAGGCTAGGTTATTTTTGGTTTCGGGCAGATCCGATTTGTTCATCATCGTATTTTAAACTGCAATACTGTTGTATTAATTCTTTACTTTCAATTTAACGCAGAACCCAAATACTTATATATATATGTATATATATATATATATATATATATATATATATATATATATTATTCTCTAATAGCTGCATGGCGCTTCAGTAATGTAATAAACTTGAAACTAATGTTTTATTTTGACTAAATCATCAAGATAATATATCGCCTTCCCTGTTAAGTTATTTTGCTAAACAAATTGTAACTTTTCTTATTACCTTACAATAGTGGTTCACAAACTGTGATCCCTTTTGGGGATCGCTAAGATTTTTAAGAAGGGATAAAGTGCGAGACTACGAACTGAAGATTTTGGTTTCGATATCTTGTGAGAACCACTGAATTGTTCAGGTCGTAGTTATTGTGGGTCCTCCAAGGCTATTGCACTATGGGTATTGGTGGGGATGAAAGGAGGATACCGCCTCCCCCCATTAGTGGTTTATAAGATCTAATCGTTTTGGGGACTTCAAGGGCTGAAGAGATAACCTTTTTGAAATCTTGGTGTTTTGTTTGGGTTTTTTTTTTAATTGTGATTTTGCCAAGTCCCCAGTTTGTTTATTGTTGTTTTTAGATGTTTCGTGGGCATTCTAAATGAAATTGTCAATAGAACGTCATGCGAGAAATTCTTCTTTTAAAATAGCTGAAACATTCAAAACCTTTGCACAGAGATATGCCATATCTCGTCCTTGAATGTAAAAATGTGGATCTATTGGTTTTATAGTATGAGATTTTTTTTTAAAATATTTATAGAATAGAGACTCATGCAGGATGACATTAATATTTAATCAGGAAACAGTATTCTTACTTTCGATTTAAAGCAGATGGACATGAGGGTTGAAGATATTTATTTAGATGTTTTGGAACCACTCGTCAATATTGTAGATAGCAAGCCGTTCAAAGAAACGTCATATATTTAAACCGGATGTCTACAAATAGTTCTGATCCCACTAATAACTTTATCAGCTATGCATTATTAGTTTAATGTAAAAAAATAAATTAATTTATAATGACGAACGGCTAATTATCAAATTTTAATGAATTGTGAGCGACAAGATTGTCTGACCATTAACTGTTACCAAATGTCTCATCGACTTAAGCCTTGGATGTCTCAATACACCAAAAGTTCTTTCTTTGAAAATTCCAGTGAAAAAAAAATGGAAATCAGAGAAGGTCAGACTATCTGCTTGTATTTCTGGTCGACAGATCAATGGCTGAATGAGAGAATTCCATACCGCCGACGTTTGTCTTTTATGTTTACAAGAATGAAGAGAATTTTAGGAGGCTAGAATCTGGGAGGAGGTAACTGTTTGGAAGAGTGTGGTTCAGGGGCAGATAACAACGGCATACTTCAGGTGTTCATGATGCCTCTTGCGCAAGGCCCTTAGAAAAAGGCAACCTCAGAAGGTTATCGGTTTGTTAGATATCTAGACAAGTGTTGGGGGGGGTGGAAGAGTGGGGGGAGGTGGAAGAGCGGGGTGGGGGGAGGAGGGAGTTGAATGTAGGCCCAGGAATTACTTGTGTACCCCGAGGTATGCAGAACATTTGCAGTTGTTTATTTGTGTGAGTGGAGTTTAAAGGTTGTTTTTATTTCCGTTTTACCAATATTGTTAGTTTGAGTGATAAGAGGAATTGGTGTTTCATGTAAAACACACACTTAGTGGTGGTGTCGCTTAATCCATGCATTGAATGCTTTCACTTACTCCATGCATTGACTACTTTCACTTACTACATACAGTGATTGCTTTCATTTACTCCATGCATTGAATGCTTTTACTTACTCCGGATAGAGACAACATACACGGACAGAGACAACATACACGGATAGAGACGATATTGGATGTAAATGAAACGAGAAAATGGAGAGTTGGTACAGAAATGTATGACACATTTATTTAAACTGATCGTGTTTTCGTTGTTTTCAAGTAAACTGTATTACCATAACACAGTTAATTATTATATAAGTACAAGCATACGTCACTGACAGAGGCGGATTTATATTGTTTAAACCATTTTTTAATGTCAGTCTTCTTGAATAGCCTCAATATGGACCTAACCTCGGCAGACGAAAATCCGCCTCTTGTACATCATATTTTGTGATGTTAATTCTAAAACGAAATATTTTGTGGTACATAACAATGTGTGACCGGCTCCAACAAAATTAGGCTTAACTCGATTTTTACTCATTTTGAGATTATGATTTTTTTTATTTAGCATTCAATTACCTTCAAAATGAGACCTTATTTGTGTTTTTATCTTCAGCTAAAAGTGTAAAAAGTGAAATTCGTTGAAAACCCGAAAATCGATTTTTTTCATGGATAACTACCTTCTAAACGCCGTTCCTTAAAACAATGCTTTGCGACTTAAGCCTCATTTTGTTGGGGTGGGTCACATTTGAAAATGTACATCACATTGAACATCTTCACGGATGACAGCACTAGAGAAGAAATACATACACAATTTATCATCATGAATCTGAATTATACAAAAAAATGACATTTAACTCGGTGAGAAAGAAAACAAAATTCATTTGGCAATGGAGTCGGTGCGTGGGTGGGGCGGGGGATAAAGGTTGTGAACTCTAGCCAGTCATGGAGTACACAAAATATTGAAAAAAAAAAAAGCCTACTGCTGTATTTTGCCACGAGATGTCCAGGTAGTGCAATGTACATAGAGGTACTCCTGGGGCCATGACGTCTCTACTGTTACTTCAGGTTTAACACTACAGTAATTCTGGATGAGGTCCTTAGTGCTTGGCATTGGACTGTTGGCACCAGTAGTTGTGTTCATGTGTGTATGTAATGGCTGATTCACAGGTCGACAGGTAGCTGTGTAGGTAGATTGAGTCGTAATTGGTTTCAACTACCATGTCACTGCTCAACTTAAACATATCTTTCCATACGGTTACAGTCTCATTAAATTAATTAATCTGATCATTGTTTATTAAATCTATAGCTGGTCGAGTTCAATCCATAGCTGGTCGTGTTCAATCCATAGCTGGTCGTGTTCCATCTATAGCTAGTCGTGTTACATCTATAGATGGTCGTGTTCCATCTCTAGCTGGTCGTGTTCCATCTATAGATGGTCGTGTTCAATCCATAGCTGGTCGTGTTCCATCTATAGCTAGTCGTGTTACATCTAAAGCTGGTCGTGTTCCATCTCTAGCTGGTCGTGTTCCATCTATACTTGGTCGTGTTCCATCTCTAGCTGGTCGTGTTCCATCTCTAGCTGGTCGTGTTACATCTAACGCTGGTCGTGTTCCATCTGACCGGGGTCTCCGCCTGAAAAGCTGGGTCCCTGACAGCAACTGAGAGCACCTACCCAATCCCTACATGTGCATAATAAGTGACCTTCCTTGTGGTATGCCTGAACGTTAACTACATAGGGCCCACCAGAATATGGAACTGGCCCATAATTTGTACCACTGGATGGATTACAACAACCCCCTAGTGTTCCTAACTATAAGAACTATTCAATCCACTAGATAGTGTGCCAAATCGTCACAGACCTATCAAAATATTTTCAGTTTGTTTACGCTCGTTGTCAATATATCGCCCTACATCGCCCTACCATTAGCACATTATCATACTACTGGTAAAGAACTGATCAATATATCGCCCTACCATTAGCACATTATCATACTACTTGTAAAGAACTGATCAATATATCGCCCTACCATTAGCACATTATCATACTACTTGTAAAGAACTGATCAACATATCGCCCTACTATTAGCACATTATCATACTACTTGTAAAGAACTGATCAATACATCGCCCTACCATTAGCACATTATCATACTACTTGTAAAGAACTGATCAATACATCGCCCTACCATTAGCACATTATCATACTACTTGTAAAGAACTGATCAATACATCGCCCTACCATTAGCACATTATCATACTACTTGTAAAGAACTGATCAATATATCGCCCTACCATTAGCACGTTATCATATTACTTGTGAAGAACTGATCAATACATCGCCCTACCATTAGCACATTATCATACTACTTGTAAAGAACTGATCAATATATCGCCCTACCATTAGCACATTATCATACTACTTGTAAAGAACTGATCAATGTATCGTCCTACTATTAGCACATTATCATACTACTTGTAAAGAACTGAAATCGATAACTCTGACCCTGATCGAAACATTTTAAAAAAAAAGTTCCCTTAACCCTAGCGGGCCAATGTGGCAGATGAAGTGTAGAATTCACCTGTTTCTTTAAACTCGGCCTATAAAGGGATTGTGTGGTTAGCACAACGCCCAGTCGCCTTTACTTCCCCAACATCAGGTCAGGTTCCCATTTAAAGCTAGGTGGACTTGTGGGACGACCTGAAACAAATTTCATCTAGAAAAATTTCCTTGGTTCTTGCAGAGGATCTAACCTAGGACTCTCAGGTCGACAAGCGAGTTATCTACACCACTCGGCCATCCGACTTGTAGATTTGATCATTTCTCACTCATCTGGCTTGGTGGGCCCCCTAGATCATCGATGACCCTGGGCCAGTGGCCCAGCTTTACCCCTTCCTCCTTCTACTCAGGCCTGCTCATCAACCGATACATTAAAAGACATATTATACATATGATAAAACAGAGTCATGCAACTGCTAACGTATACAATTTTTTAATTTAATGAGGAAAGTTTTGTTGGAAAGACTCCACTGACTCATTCCAATGTACCGCACTAAACTCAAGACAGAATAATGTTTGCCAATTACATCCATTTGTTTGCACTTTGCTCTAATAATACCTACAGAGATGCAGCCAGCACTATGTACTTATAGTAGAGTAGAATCAACTGAACGTTTGTTCCACGTTATTTTAGGGAACGTGATCAAGGATGGAAGCCAACTAACAGTTGATGTGGGTTTTTCATTTTCTTTTCTTTTTTTTTAGAAGAAATAAAAATTGTGAGATTGGCCAAACACAAAGTTACAAGTCTTAATATGCACGAGTTTCCTTTCGAATCTTTAAATCTTTTCTTTTATAATAAAAGTCGAATGTTGATCGCCTTAAAGTCTTTAGTCTAATATCAAAACATAATCAAGACCACCCTAAAGTCTAATATCAACACATAATCAAGACCACCCTACAGTCTAATATCAACACATAATCAAGACCACCCTACAGTCTAATATCAACACATAATCAAGACCATCCTAAAGTCTAATATCAACACATAATCAAGACCACCCTAAAGTCTAATATCAACACATAATCAAGACCACCCTAGAGTCTAATGTCAAAACATAATCAAGACCACCCTAAAGTCTAATGTCAACACATAATCAAGACCACCCTAAAGTCTAATGTCAAAACATAATCAAGACCACCCTAAAGTCTAATGTCAAAACATAATCAAGACCACCCTTAAGTCTAATGTCAAAACATAATCAAGACCACCCTAAAGTCTAATGTCAACACATAATCAAGACCACCCTAAAGTCTAATGTCAACACATATTCAAGACCCTTCACGACCCCTGGATTTAGAACCATTGCTCGACATTTTTTTTTAATTTCTAGAAAACTCTGTAAATAATGAAATCTCTGACACAACAATCATACGTTTTGTTGACTTAATGTTACAAAGTGGAGATCTTGTATTGCTCCGAGTTACGTGTTTGTATCAATGGGACAATCCTTTATCTTACAAAGTAATTTGTAACAATGTAGAAATCTTGTATTTCTCTCAATTACATGCTAGTAACAAGTGGCAATTCAATTCCAATAGGTAATTTGTTAGTAACAATGTGACAGTCCATTAATTCTTTAAGTTACGTGAGAATAACAAAGTACAAAACTGCATAGTCGCTGGAAAACAGGGAGCGCCTTTATCCAGGTGTACTCAATATCTGCAGGCAGGTAGTAACCTAGTTCAGGTGTAATCCGAGAAACTGATACAGTACTAGTAGCGTTATTTGGTGGTAAATAAATTGGTGTTTTGAGTCATACCGCGCAGTGGAATGTGAGATATGTCGCTCAGACCAGACGAAAACATTGCAAGCAATTTGTGTGTGTGTGTGTGTTTGTGCGAGTGTCTATGTGTGTGTTTTATTGATCTATGCCATCAAATGAAGACATAATGTCAGCCATAGACAGCGTTGGCAGAAAAGCACAATATTTGTCATGATTGATTTTTTATGGTATGGAATGGGAGCGTGTATTTTGCTGTGTCAACTTATTTAAGTAGTGTACATAAATGATATTTAAAATATAGTGAGTGACATGATTAATGTGTGGAAATAATGTTTGTTTTATTTAAAGTGTAAAAATGTGTTTATGTGGCCTATATAAATATACTTTTATATATAAATATAGAAGTCGTAAATCATGTACTTTTTTCTTTTTTAGTATTTGATTGATACTGCAGATAGATTTTGAAAGATAGATTATCGAATGGTGTCATT
The DNA here is from genome assembly GCA_021962125.1 of Bulinus truncatus. Lineage (NCBI taxonomy): Eukaryota > Metazoa > Mollusca > Gastropoda > Planorbidae > Bulinus > Bulinus truncatus. The sequence continues at coordinate 1,690,926 of JAGDYQ010000173.1, read as the reverse complement.
TAGTCTGTATTATCTCTTACCCGATCTAATAATAAACAATCTGACTTACAGTAAAGGGCCGTGATATACAGAGGGGCAGACAAGACTCAGATTATAAGACATAACACAAATACGCATGAAGTAAACAAGTAATGAAAATAGGTTTCTTACATGCGCATTTGTGCATTTATAAAAAGAAACAATTGGATAATCGTTCGTTGTGTCCTAGTCTAATTTTATCGATCTGAAAGGTGTTGTTTTTCTAGATCAAATCTATTAGTGTGTGTAATTGTGTGTGTGTGTGTAATTGTGTGTGTGTGTGTATGTGTGTTTGTGTGTGTGTGTGTGAGTGTCTCAAAAAACAGTATTAAAATATATAATTAAAATGAGCTCTCTCCCAGTGTGTTCACAGGATAAACATTTTTTTAATTATTCAAGTCTGACCCGGTTTTATTTTTGTTCTCATTTAATCACTTCCCATCTATCTGCCCCAAATGCGGCCCTTTAGTAAAATTTAAGAGCCTTCAGCATCCCGCGGTTCATAATGCTTGCCCACCCCTGTGTTAACATCTGATTGTAAAATAAAAAGCTTATTTCATTGATACCTAAAGGAAATGGGCGTGTCTGAAATGTAATAACACCATTCTGAACAAGTAGTAACTAATCTATACATGCACAATCACCTGTTTAATATAAAACTCATACATTCTTTACTTTCTGCTACTTGACTTATTACGTGCTTGATACTATATATTACTTGTATATATAAATAAAAAGGATAAGGTTTGAACCAGCATTTAATTGGTGCATTTTTTAATGTTTAACTAAATCACAGGAACGACAGATTTCTGAAACTAGTATAGCATGCATAATAAATTACACTGGTAAACAGTGAATTCATTGCCAGTGATATTTGAATCATTTTATACAAAGTCAACTATGCTGATTTAGAATATGTAAGTGCTTTTGCTAGATTGGCTCTATTTTACGAGATAATTAAAATCAATTAAATAATGTATGCACCGTGTTTGGAATTTGTCAGAGATTGCATGAAGTATAATAGTATACTAACAAATAGTAGTGAAACTGTTAATTTGTTCAAAATATATGTAATAGTGTTATAGAAGAAAACATTTCCATTTGAAAAACTAATTATGTCTAATTAATTAATTAATTAATATGTTAATTGTCTATGGTAATGCATTAGCAAATCGCTGTTTGCTCGACTTCCTTGTGTATGTGTCATTGGTGCAATTGCGCTGGAGGCTCCAACAGTACTCAGCCATCATATGTATGTCCCATCTTCCTTGATATCTCTCCTCCATCACCCTCATATCCTGATGGAACCTCTTGCCTTGTTCCTCACTGAAGTCCCCAAGGTTACCTGGAAAATTGCTTTTATGACAGTGCAGGTAATGTACCTTGATGCTCATATTTGTTCCACTGTTTCTGAAGTTAGCGAGCATATCTTGCCCCAGTTCTTTGTAATTCTCTGCTCTGTTATTACCTAAAAAGTTCCTGACAACTGAAACAAAACTGTTCCATGAAGAAGCTTCAAGGTGATCCATGAAATTAATAAAATTTCGATCGTTGATGAGTTTCCGAATCTGAGGACCGTGAAAAATCCCAGCTTTCAGCATCTCCAGGTTCAATCCGGGAAATGATCTGCAAATATACTTGAAGCAATTGCCAGATTTGTCCAAAGCTTTAACAAATTGTTTCATTAAACCTAATTTGATATGAAGCGGTCCGAGAATGATCTTATTTTTGTCAAAAAGTGGCTTGTTGATGATATTTTCTTTACCTACAGTCATGGTTTCCCTTGCAGGCCATGTCACTCTTGTCCAATGATCTTGCCTTGCCCTGCTATTACAAAGGCACATGAAGCATAGGTATTTTGTGTATCCTGATTGCTGTCCAATCAAGAAGTTTACACTTTTTAGATCAACACAAATTGACCACTGATGCTCATAATAACGGACTTTCTGCAATATTGTTTTGATATTCTCATACTCTTTTTTAAGTGTTGTTGAGTGAGCAATGGGAAGAGATGCATAACGGTTACCATTGTGTAACAGAACACATTTCAAACTTTTGATGGAACTGTCTATAAAAAGACGCCAGTCTTCGGAATGGTAGTCTTGTAGTCCCATTTGGAGCAGAAGTCCAGGGATGTCATTACAGTAAACAAGATCTTTCTCTTGGCTGAAATATGGAAGAAAAACTCTTCTCTTTTCCGATAAAATGTTATTTTAACTTCTGGTTTGAGAAAATTTCTTTCATTTAGCCTGGACGCTAAAAGCTCAGATGCTTGCTTGGACAGATTTCGGTCTCGTATTAGGTCATTGAGTTCTTCTTGGCTGAATGGTTGAGGTGTTGAAGAACTTTCTTCATAATCGCTTCCACTGTTTTCACCTGCCAAAAACTCCAGATCTTGCCCCTCGTCGGATTCTGATGGTGAAAGCTCTAATAATCCAGTAAACACTGGTATAGGAACTTCACTGCTATGTGGCATTGGTCTCCTTGCAGATTCAAGATCAGGATAATCCCACTTAGATTTCTTGTGGCGATTGAAGCCTTAAACATTCACAATACAAAAATAACAATCACCAAAATGGTCTTTCGGCTCTCACCATACCATTGGTACACCGAAATTTAGAATTTTCTCCTCACCATTTGTCCACTCCTGTAGGCTCTCCACACAGTTTTTGCAGACCTTATGGGGAACCCAAGACTTGTCTTGGTCTCCCAGCTTCACACCGAAATAAGCAAAATATGCCTGCTGCAAAAGTCGGTTATATTTCTTCTTTGCTTTTCAATCATGTATTCTCCACAGATTTAACAGAATACATTCGGATTATTTTTGCAGCATCTTTGTGATGAACTCATGATGTCTTTAGAAAGCAGCATAAAAGAGAAAAAAAAAATAAACCAAGTTATAACTTGGTATAGTTAAATTAAACAAAAGACACCAAACTTATAGCATTTGTTTTACACAAAGGGTATAATCATATTTTCAAGGATGTCCAATATCTCAGAAACTAGAGCCAATTCAGCAAAAGCAGTGGCAGTTTTGAAATCAGCACCCATGAATTGCTATAAATTCATTTAAACATTCTTGGCAATCCGAAAAAAAAAATTTTTTCTTGGGCTGTGTAATTGGCGACTCGCTTACCATTAGTTATTTCTGTGCAATATTTGTGTAATTCGTACATTCACATACTAACATAATTTCTTGAATTGCTTCAGATATTGATCTTATTTAACATCACGACGTGCCGGAAACAGTTCAGTGGTTCTCAAAGACTGGAGTCGCGACTCGCTAGTTGGTCGCGGACAAAAATCGTGAGGGTTACGACTAAATTTATATTTATAATGAATAGATCTGAAATATATGTGTAATAAATAAAACTCTTAACACTATATGTTACAAATACATGTGTACTAAATAAAGATATTTTTCTCTATATGTTACAAATATATGTGTACTAAATAAAGATATTTTTCTCTATATGTTACAAATACATGTGTACTAAATAAAGATATTTTTCTCTATATGTTACAAATATATGTGTACTAAATAAAGATATTTTCTCTATATGTTACAAATATATGTGTACTAAATAAAGATATTTTTCTCTATATGTTACAAATATATGTGTACTAAATAAAGATATTTTTCTCTATATGTTACAAATATATGTGTACTTAATAAAGATATTTTTCTCTATATGTTACAAATATATGTGTTAATTGGTTTTAAAAAAACCTCGATAAATCTATCGACTAAATAGAAATAATAATTTATTTATTCTCTTTATTTTCTGTCTTAGTTTTTATTTCTTTACATGTGGACCAAGAGAACAAAGTTTTCATTGTGGCCAGCAAAACGTACAAGTTTGGGAACCACTGAGTTTCAAATATTTCAATTTAAAAATATAAAAAAGGTAAAAGCAAAATATCAGAAAATGAAATAAACTTGACGGTAGACATGAAGGGAATATAAGATCTGATCTATTGCATTTTTTTTTCTACAGTTTAAAAAAAAAATTATTTCAGCAGACGTGGCGGTTTATTAATTAGTGAATTGTGGGTCAGGGTAAACAATAATTTCGTTAGGAATATAAGAAGTTGATCGATAAGTCGATTTAGTTCGAAAGTTATTTTAGGATAAAAGGAAAGAGAGTATTGAAAACTGGGCAAAAAATAGAATGAGTGAAGAGAAAAGACAAGAAAAGAGAGGGGGGGGGGAGAGAGAGAGAGAGAGAGAGATTGGTTAAGTAGAGGATAAGACGAATGGATTATAGGCTTAGGACATGAAAGTAGTTGAGTAAATGAAATTAATTAAATGAAATTTTAAGGGGAAATAGAAAGAAAAATAGTAAACATTTGTATCAACTGTATAGTAACCGCAAAATTATGAACTATACATTTTGTTCACTGCTTCTATCATTGCCTTACTTTTTGTTCATTGCTTCTATCATTGCCTTACTTTTTGTTCACTGTTTCTATCATTGCCTTACATTTTGTTCACTGCTTCTATCATTGCCTTACATGTTGTTCACTGCTTCTATCATTGCCTTACATGTTGTTCACTGCTTCTATCATTGCCTTACTATTTGTTCACTGTTTCTATCATTGCCTTACATTTTGTTCACTGCTTCTATCATTGCCTTACATGTTGTTCACTGCTTCTATCATTGCCTTACATTTTGTTCACTGCTTCTATCATTGCCTTACATGTTGTTCACTGCTTCTATCATTGTCTTACATTTTGTTCACTGCTTCTATCATTGTCTTACATTTTGTTCACTGCTTCCATCATTGCCCCCAAACGCATCTGGTTGATCTACGTTCATAACCCTTTTCTGTCCATCTTTCATCATTAACTTATTCCCATCCTTTAGCTTCTATGTCATGGGTAGGCAAACGTTTTAAACCGCGGGTCACAATGGGCTCTTAGATTTAAAATGAGGGGCCAGACCCTGAGCAGATGGCTAGAGTGTTTGTATAAAATAATTTTAATTAAATGTAAATGCTGTTGAAGTGAACGAACGGATGGAGTAGACAGCGGGCCTGATCAAACAGCATGGAGAGCCGTATTTGGTGGGCCTGATCAAACAGCACGGAGAGCCGTAATTGGCGGGCCTGATCAAACAGCATGGAAAGCCGTATTTGGTGGGCCTGATCAAACAGCACGGAGAGCCGTAATTGGCGAGCCTGATCAAACAGCACGGAGAGCCGTATTTGGTGGGCCTGATCAAACAGCACGGAGAGCCGTGTTTGGCCCCTGGGCCGTAGTTCGCCTATTTTATGTGTACATCTTTCATCAGAAACTTGTAACAGTCCATCAGGTTTTGATTCCTACTTTCTATCACATATGTCTTTTTACATTAGTTTCATTTTCTGTTGATCTAATCTCTGTGTAAACGTCTAATGCCCAACAGCTGTCTTGGCGGAAACATTACGACATAATCTGGCGACTGTTCCGTCACGCGTTGAGCAAATATCTCAATTTGTCTGTAAGTGTATCTGACCTGGTATACTGATAAGTCGCTGGGAACAATGGCGGCTTTGAGCAGATACTTGACGGTGTCAGTTGAATGGTGACAGATTCACTGGGGCGGGTGAAATATGCGGGTACCCCCGTCTCTCTCTCTCTCACACACACACACACGCACACACATACAGACATACGTTCACATACGTCTATGTACTTTCAAGTGTTGCAAAACTCGGTGTGAAACAAAGAGAGAATAATCGTAGTCTTGCAGCAAAAAAATAAAAGCTATTGTGCAATGCAGAGCATATTTTAAGGAATTTTGACAGGACGTCATTTGGAAATGAAGGGAAGAGAGAGAGAGAGAGAGAGAGAGAGAGAGAGAGAGAGAGAGAGATTGAGAGAGAGAGTGAGTGAGTGAGAGAGTGAGAGAGAGTGAGAGATGATTAGGTACGAGAGAGGGTGAGAGAGTAAGTGAGATAGAGAGAAGGTGAGCGAGAGAGAGAGAGAGAGATTAAGTGAGAGAGTGAGTGCGAGAGTGAGAGAGAGAGTGGGTGAGAGTGAGAAAGAGGGTGAGTGAGAGAGAGAATGAGTGAAAGAAAGTGAGAGTGGGAGAGAGGGTAGATGAGAGTGAGAGAATAGTGAGTTAGATGAGAGAGTGAGAAAGAGAGTGAGTGATAGAAAGTGAGAGTGTGAGAGAGTGAGTGAGAGAGTGAGAGAGTGAGAGAGAAAGTGAGTGAAAGAGAGAGAGAGGGGGAGAGAAAACGTGAGAGAGAGAGTAAGTGAGAGGGAGGGTGAATGAGAGTGACAGAATGTGAGTGGGTGAGAGTGAGTGAGAGAGAGAGTGGGTGAGAGAAAATGAGAGTGTGAGAGAGTGAGTGAGAGAGAGAGAGAGCTTGTTGGAAAGAGAATGAGAGAGAGTGAGTGAGCGAGACAGAGAGGGAGGGAGAGTGAGTGGGAGAGATTGTAGGAGAGAGAGAGAGTGAGAGAGAGTGAGAGAGACAGAGAGTGAGTGAGAGAGAGTAATTGAGATAGAGAGAGAATGTGAGAGAAAGAGGGTGAGAGACAAGGTGAGAGAGAGAGTGAGAGAGAGAGTGTGAGAGAGAGAGAGAGAGAGAGAGAGAGAGAGAGAGAGAGAGAGAGAGAAATCACTATACTAATAATAATTGTCGTATCTCTGCTAGCTAAATTACTTCTTGTGACCTTATTACTTCGAATGATATTAGACTGAGACTTTCAGACTGGTACAAATGTCCATCAAAGAAAACGGCAACTGGTCACCATTTCATGAGTTAACATTTATCAACACAACATAAGAATAATATCATAGAATAGAACTCACAACTTTATAATGGATATAAAGCACGAATTTGAAAAAAAACTCCTGAGAAAATATTTCACGATGTATACAAGACGATCTTAGGTTGACCGATGGCCGAGCGGTATAGAACGCTTGACTGTCGACCTGACAGACACGGGTTCGATCCTAAAGGTGAGAAATTGTCCATGTAAAGTTTGTGTTAACGGTCCTAAGTCCACCCGACTTTAAATGGGTACCTGGGGAAGTCGGCTGAGCTAACAGCACAATCCCTTCACATGCCGTGTTTACAGAATCAGATTTATTCTTCACTTCATCTGTCCCGACGGCCTATTAGTCTAAGGGAATTTACTAACGAGAGGACCTTGAATATATTTAATAAGTAGTTTGAAGGACAATCAGTATTTTTGCACTTACAATAATGCGGTAGAAAACTTACTAAACATAAGGAACAGCCATTTTATTCGTTTTCATGCACTCCAAAAAAAATTATATTGTATAGATTGTATGGATTATATAGATTGTATGGATTGTATAGATGTGTTTGAGAAATATAACTCTTTAACTATAATGTAACCAGTAATGGTACAGTTTTGCACTGCCCTGGCTACATAACCACCATAATGAATTCTACAGTAGTTTTCAAGGCACCGCTTACAGTGGCTCACTTCCTACAGGGAAACAGGTTAGAATTCTCTCCAGACCTTTGCATCTTCTGGAAAAAAGGCATTTCATCTGAAATATGGATGGACGTAATAATAGATTTCACAGGAATGGTTTGTCATTGTGTTTGTAAAATAAGACCTTTTTTGGTAACAAAACACAGGCTTAAAGTTAATCATTTAGTAGGGATCAGGTATTGTAATTGTAATTACTAGTATAGTATATGTCAGGTAACATGTATGGTACATAGTACCAATTTAGTACATAGTACAAGAATAGTACATAGTATCAGTATAAGGTATACGAGGAAGAAGGTATAGTACATAGTATCAGTATAAGGTATACGAGGAAGAAGGTATAGTACATAGTATCAGTATAAGGTATACGAGGAAGAAGGAATAGTACATAGTACCAGTTTAGTGCATAGTACAAGTATAGTACATAGTATCAGTATAAGGTATAGTACATAGTAGGTCATACAACAGGTGACTTAGATTTGTTTTCTTCTTAAGACAAATGTTTGTAAACCGGAGGGCAAGAGGAAGTTGAAATCATAGGTAAAGGAAGTAGGTGGAGGAAGGTGGTGAGTACCAACAACAGTCGCGCAGGGTCAAGTTGTAAGTCTCAGAGTTTACCCACACCAGACCGTGGCCAGTACACCTGGCTATTGTTGTACATTTATTTGTACAGTAGCTACAACACAGACAGTCGGTGGACAACTTTTTTTAGATATAACAAAGTGGGTAAATTGCATACTAGAAGTAATAAAAATGGGCTGTGTTTAATTAAATGCATTCTGAAATGAACCTTAAAACCTACAGTAATCGGGATCTTCTGTACCGCGAGGGTCTTCTATACTACTGTACTCGGGGTGTTCAATACTATTGTACCGCGAGGGTCTTCTATACTACAGTACTCAGGGGCATCTATACTACTGTACTCGGGGTCATCTATACTACTGTATCGGAGTGGACTTTTATACTATTGTACTCGGGGTCATCTATACCACTGTACTCGGGGTCTTCTATACCACTGTACTCGGCGGTCTTCTTGTAGGAAATGTTTTTCTATGTGAACGATGAAGATATTGATCATCACGTGATCTACTACTAGATCTACACTTAAAAGGAAATATTTTTAAATGGGCTAAGTAATTGACTTCAGTTTAAACTATTAAGTTTAAAAATGATGGAAAGTCATTAGAGTTGGTTGAGATGTGTGGATGGATCGAAAGCAAGATAGATAGATAGATAGATAGATAGATAGATAGATAGATAGATAGATAGATAGATAGATAGATAGATAGATAGATAGATAGATAGATAGATAGATAGATAGATAGATAGATAGATAGATAGATAGATAGATAGATAGATAGATAGATAGATAGACAGATAGATAAAGTCCCCATTATATGTGAGCTGTTAGGTTTAGTAATAAATGTATTAAACATAGAGGCTGAAACAAAATGTACTTGTACATAAAGCTGTTGATTTTTTTGTTCCCCGTTAGCTTTCCCAATTGTTTGTGAACGCATTAAGAAATAAAGATGTTTATTGCTGTGAAGGGAATTGATAGATGTAGACAATTGTGTATTTTTTAACATTGCCGGGGTAAATTCCAAAATGAAGATTGAATGCACAACATGGGTACTTTACAATTTGTCTAAGTTCAAAAAATAAAAAAAAAAGAATGACAAATTACAGCAGGGAAATAGTTGTTTTTTTTTAAACTACATATAATTCTATACCCACACACAAACAAGAACGCATACATATGAATGTGTGTCTCATTGAATTTACATTATGTTGTGAACAATGTGAACTCAACATAGACTAATTCTATATTTAGACTTGATTCCTATAAATAAATGTCTCTAAAGTATTCTCTGCCCTTACCCTTGGCGCTGGAAAAAAAAAACTAAACAAATGTAAGGCTTCTCTGTGGGCTAAAAAAAAATCTTCAACATAAAAAATTCACACTAAATGATCATCAAACCAAAAAAAGGGCCTCTTTCAACAATGTCTTTTACAAAAAGTCTCAAGTAATTGTCTACTAAATACACGTTTTTTTACGTATAGAATCAAGCCATAAGGCCACTTAATACCATAAGGCTACTAAATATCAGGTATTTAATATAGCCTCAAAACGTCACTAAATACAAGGTGTTTTTTTAACATAGCCTCAAGCCATAAGGTCTTTAAAGTAAATATAAAGTCTTTAAAAGAAAGCCTCAAAAGAGAAGTCCAATTCGTAACATAGTAAATCAACATTCCTAGACATGGGCCTCAAATCATATAGAACGTTTTCTCCTTAATGTCTGTCGGTGATTGTGCCCGAGATAAAAGTTCAGAAAGAACAACAAAAAAGACTCTCAGTTATATTGAAGTACTTTATAACAGCACTCTCAGAGAAGAAATTATCAGTAAGAACAATGGCTATGATATCTGTCTGGCGACCTAGTTCAGTTTTCTAACACACAATAAAACAATGAAACACTGGGTACTAATATATTTCTTTTATAACTTTAGTCGAATGTAAACTAATGTAAACTATCCAGTGATCATGTAAACTATCCAGTGATCATGTAAACTATCCAGTGATCATGTAAACTATCCAGTGATCATGTAAACTATCCAGTGATATTGTAAACTATTCAGTGATAATGTTAACTATTCAGTGATAATGTAAACTATCTAGTGATATTGTAAACTATCCAGTGATCATGTAAACTATCCAGTGAAAATGAAAACTATCCAGTGATCATGTAAAATATCCAGTGATCATGTAAACTATCCAGTGATCATGTAAACTATCCAGAGATCATGTAAACTACCCAGTGATAAGTAAACTATCCAGTGATCATGTAATCTATCCAGTGATAATGTAAACCATCCAGTGAAAATGTAAACTATCCAGTGATAATGTAAAATATACAGTGATAATGTAAACTATCCAGTGATAATGTAAACTATCCAGTGATAATGTAAACTATCCAGTTGTTGATGTATTACTTCCGTGTCAAACAGTACACATGTGTAAACTTTTCATTAAGATCTAGTGCAGGAGAGTGGTCACGTGGTCACGTAGAAGATCGATGCAAGCCGCATACTATTTTTTATGTAGTAAAAAAAGCAAATACTATACAGATACTCACGCTAGTCAATATAACAAGATTAGGGGAAAAAAAGTAATGAAATAATAGAAAAGTAATGAAATGATAGAAACGTAATGGAATTATAGAAAAGTAATAAAATAATAGAAAAGTAATAAAATAATAGAAAAGTAATGAAATAATAAAAAAATTAGAATAATAGAAAAGAAATGAAATGATAGAAAAGTAATGAAATGATAGAAAAATAATGAAATGATAGAAAAGAAATGAAATAATAGAAAAGTAATTAAATGATAGAAAAGTAATGAAATGATAGAAAATTGACAGACTCGATAGGCTGGACAAGTAAACTACTCATGAAGAGACTCAGTGTGTCAGTGTTACAAAATTCAAGAATGGTTGATTGTATTTGGTGGTTAACTTAAACACTGACCCACTGTCAATTCAAAGTTTAACTTTCGTTTCAGTTGAATTAATGACAACCAAAAATCTTTAATGAACACAAATGTTAGCAGAATATAAAATAATTGAATTGCGTAGTTAGACATTTGGACAATGTAAATTGTAATCAGACATTTTAACAGAACAGATTTACAGCATATTTGATAAATTCTTTTCTGTTTTATTCAATTCAGTTCTCTCTCTCTCTCTCTCTCTCTCTCTCTCTCTCTCTCTCTCTCTCTCTCTCTCTCTCTCTCTCTCTCTCTTTCTCTCTCTCTCTTTCTCTCTCTCTCTTTCTATTATCTCTCTCCCTCTCTCTCTCTTTCTCTATACATTTTATCACACAATTCTATGTGTTAACGGTGTCATTAACATTCACCAATGAAAACATTTCACATGTAAATGACAACAAGTTTCATTAACATACCGATTGTAAAAATCAACTCAAGGAAAGGTTGAAGAATGGCCTGGGGTTGGGAGGGGGGGGTAGAGCAAGGGCGGAGGTTTCTTTAAAGTGAAGGAAAGAAAATGTTTTTAGATCTCGATACAAAGATTGTGTTGATCTAAACAATAGCACTGTGTCATCTATTGTGTTTGTACACATTTTTAACAAAATTAAACTTGATATGTAATGGTCTTTATAAGTAAATGAAGGTCATATTTAGTATGAGAGAGAGAGAGAGAGAGAGAGAGCTGTTGTACTTACAATTTACAATTTAAGTTGGAAATAATTTGAAATTGCTAGTTGATACTAAATATACTCTCGTAAATATACGTCATGATTTATTTATTAATAATGAAACAGGTACAGTTAATGGCTCTATAAGTCTTTCACGACACGATTATTTATCTGGCCCGAAATATTAAACCAAAAAAAAAAACAAATTAAAATCACTTGCCAACTCCGAAGTAATAAAAATTGTTGTGTATGAAAAAAAAGTCGAAGTGTTTGCATCGATCAGGTCTTATCCATAGTTTATCACAGTCCGTCTGTTCATTCTCGATACGACACACACACAAAATCACTAAATATGTAACATTCTCAGTGCAGTACGAAAAGTGAGACCATGTATTGAGAAGAAGAAGAAGAAGGGGAGGGGCATAACTCTGTAGAGAGAGAGACCAAGAGTGATGTACCTTGTTGCTGCCTGCCCTTGCGTCTATAAACAGATGGGCTCACACAGTCAGCGATTCAATTTATCAGACTCTGTCGAATTCTAGCCTCGAATTAATTCAACTAGGCATGGGCGTAATTTGCAAGGAAGCGACTGCCATCCCTACCCCCCCCCACACCCCCACACACCCCAAACCACCCTAATGGTCCACATTTTTTGTGATATAATTATTTTACATTTGAGTATTTTTTTTATATTTATAAAGAATAAATGAATTTTGTTTTGTAATTCTCAAAAACATGAAAACGCGCTTTTATTACGTAGAGCAAATTATTGACCAAAGCTTAGGGAACTTGAATATTTGATTTTATTTCGCGTTGTTCAAAGTAATTTTATCTTTTTTTTTTTTTTAAATGCGTTAAAACCTGGGGGCCTCGTTAGCACGGAGGGGTGGGGAAAAGGGAACTAAACCCATGGAGCCCCTAGGCACGAGGCCCGGGTCTGTCAATCTAGTCACCACCCACAGAGCCGCTGCTCCCTCTCGTCATACTCAGCCACTCTTGTGAGGGCTGGTGTAGTAATGAGAGGTAAGTAAAAGTTGTAGAAAAAAATAAGAAGTAGACAGAAATCAGAAAGGGAAAGAAATTAGAAATAGAAAAAATAGAAATATGTAGACAATAGAAATAGACAATAGAAATACATAGAAATTAGAAACAGGTGAAAATTAGAATAGATAGAAATTTACAAAAGGTAACAGAAAGACAGACGGACGGACGAAAGACAGATACAATATGTTATCTCCTCTTAACTCTTCCAAAACTGTCACAGCCTTCAAGTTCCAAAAATATGTTAAAACCAAAATAAATTCTTTTCCTTGACTTTTAATAATACATCAGGGCTGCAAATTAGTGTTTACGTTTTTTTAATGGAATATTAAAAGTTATTGCAATTTCAATTGAAATATTTATTAGCATCTGGCGTATGATACATAAAGCATGCTTTGCATGTAGTCCTTAATAATTTGAGATTAGAATTAAAGGGAAATAATTATTGATAAACATTTTCCAAAATTTAGTTTTTTCCCTTTTATGAATTATTCGCTCTTTTATTTACCAGTTCAATTATTTGGTAAAGTGAAATGTGATGAGTCTTATTAATTACACTGGAAAACAAAAAATAATTTATCGTGGATTTCTTGGTACCCATCATCTAATCATACTCAATTTACACACGCTGATTTCGAATATGCAAACCATTTGTCTCTATCAGCCTCCAATTTTAAGAAATCCGCAATCTTAATTTTTTTATTATAGTTATAATACTCCGATATGTATAAAAATGAAAATTTTAAACCATATATTCTCTTTTGCAGTTAATGTAAAAAAATATTAAACACAAGCATGAAATCAGTTCTAACTAATAAAATTATATGTAAAAAATATATTCCATTTAAAATCAAATGCATGTGTAAAATGTTTAAAATATTCATGGTTTGAATTTCTTGGCTGTGGACTTCCGCTTGTACTGAGTACTTGGCAAGTCGCGTTGTAGAGTCCAACAGTAGTCAGCTAACATCGCTGCACTCCACCGGCCCTGGTAGCGTGACTCCATCACAGAAATGTCCTGGTGGAAGCGTTCGCCATGTTCATCGCTTACTGCGCCTAGGTTTTCTGGGAAGAAGTCTAGATGTGAATCGAGTAAATGAATTTTCAGTGACATATTGCATCCCAGGTGTTTGTAGGCACTAATGCATTTCTTTACAACTGTTTCATAGTCGACAGACTTCTTATTTCCAAGAAAATTGGTTACGACTGACTTGAATGCCACCCACGCATCTTTTTCAGGATGACTTAAAGTGTTTTGAAAGTCTTCATCGGCCATGATTTTTCTTATTTGTGGACCTATGAAAATACCTTCCTTGACTTTAGCATAACTGAGCTCTGGAAACTTGTTGCATAGGTATATAAATGCATCCGATTTGCTGTCTAATGCCTTGACAAAGTTCTTCATCAGTCCTAATTTTATATGAAGCGGTGGCATGAGAACTTTGTCACGATCAACCAACGGTTGATGAAGAACGTTTTTGTTTCCTGGTTGCATTCTGTCTCTGATCGACCAATTCTTTTTTGTATAGTGGTGCTTCTTATCTCGGCTGTCCCATTCGCATATGAAGCACATGTACTTCGTGTACCCTGTCTGCATTCCCATCAAAATAGTTATTACTTTTAGATCGCCGCAGAAATTCCAGTTGTACACGCGATAACGTATTGTTTCCAACAGTTCCGACATGTTTTCATATGTCTCTTTCATGTGGGCAGAATATCCAACTGGTACTGAAGCATATTTTTTTCCATTGTGCAACAATACTGCTTTTAAGCTAGTCTTTGACGAGTCAATGAACAGTCGCCAATCTTCAACAATGTGTTCGACACCAAGACTTCTCATAAGGCCGTCAACATCTGTGCAGTGGCAAATACTGCCAGTCACATCAAAGTATTGAACAAGCTGTTTATGCCTGTGACGAAAGTTTGCTGTAGCTGTACCTGGTGCAAGCAAATTAAATTCATTTAACCGTGAACCAAGAAGTTCAGCTTGGCCTTTTGTTAGCGCCAGATCTCGCACAATGTCGCAAAGTTCAGCATAATTCATCAAATGAATTCCTTCTCCGGCAGCTTTGTTGTCAGGGTCTGAGTCATCGGCACAAGATGGAACATCACTTTCTTCATCCTTCTCTTCGTCTATTGTGTATTCTACAGGCGATTGTGGTACTGGACAAATGACAGGATCGTGTGGAATTGGTTTTGAAACTGATGGAACGTTTGGGTAATTGACAGTTGTACGAGTTTTATAACAAATTCCATTGATGTTTGCCAAACAAAAATAACAATCTGTGGAGTGATTGCTTTGCTCACGCCATATCATAGGAACTTCGAATGCCATGTGGTTGTTTTTCTTTGCCTTCCTCATCCAACCATGCAAGTTGCATGAACATGTCGAACAGATGAACTGTGGTGCCCACGACTTACCACAATCCACCTTTGAGTCAAAATAAAGTTGATAAGCTTTCTTCAGTAACGGCGTGAAAGTCTTCTGATGAGACTTGTTTGTGAAAAAGACGCACACATAGCAAAACAGATCCGGTGAATTTACGCATCCTCTGGTCACCATATTTTAAACAACTTGCAATAGCCGCATTCACTGCTCCTTTTATGAAGTCTGAAACTGCCACGTAATCAAATTCTAAGACAATGCGCAATTCATAACACAACTGCAAATCAACAATCACCCTACAAACATCTGACATCATCAGAAAAAAAAGAACATTGCCAATATACGTATATAATTACGAGGTATGTGTGTTTGTGAACATTTGTGTACGCGCAGGTGCGTGCGTTTGTGTGCATAAAATTATGCTGTCAGCAGTATATTCCTGTTTGGGCGCATACAAAACTTTGTTCGACAATATCTTAATAATTTTAGCTGATAGAGCAAAATGATTTACAGATTCAAAATCAGCATCAAAAACTGATTCAGAAAACGTTAATGACATATAAGAAATCCAAAACTTGTTTATCAGTGTTAGTATAACAGCTTCTTCTTGTAAAAAATTAAACCTAGTAAAACATATGTAATCTGAGGACAGGTGCTCCTGATAGTTCCGGGGTCGACATCCGGTGAGAGCCGAGGGAATTTTTCAGGTCGTGGTGAAAGTTCCCTTCATATCTCACGTAGTGCCTCCATGACCATTGCTCTATCGGACACTTTGAAAACCGTCCCATGTTGGCTTATAGTATTTCAAAGTTTTAAAATCTAATCTTTAGAGGGACTTCACAGACCAGATCGCTGTAGTGTTTATAAACTGTCAGAGCCGGTCGACTGTTCGCAGTATTATAGCTAAGAAATTATTCCCTTCCTTCTCGATAGCAATGAGTGGTAGTTATGCAGGGGCGAATGATCTAAAGGCTAACCACTTTTCGTTTTAACAATATACACTTTTGCTTGATCCACCCCTTCCCCAAGAATTTACCAAGAAACAACAGCAACAAGTTTATGAGAATATTTCCTTTTTAATAAAACCAGTGGCAGCCATTTTATTTCAGATTCTCAGCTCAGATATGGGGCTCGACATAGGCCCTCGTTAATGACACTTGATTTAGGCCCACGTTAATGACACTTGACATAGGCCTACGTTAATGACACTTGACATAGGCCCACGTTAATGACACTTGATTTAGGCCCACGTTAATGACACTTGACATAGGCCCACGTTAATGACACTTGATTTAGGCCCACGTAAATGACACTTGACATAGGCCCACGTTAATGACACTTGATTTAGGCCCACGTAAATGACACTTGACATAGGCCCACGTTAATGACACTTGATTTAGGCCCACGTAAATGACACTTGACATAGGCCCACGTAAATGACACTTGATTTAGGCCCACGTAAATGACACTTGACATAGTCCCTCATTAATGACACTTGACATAGGCCCCTCGTTAATGACACTTGACATAGGCCCACGTAAATGACACTTGACATAGGCCCACGTTAATGACACTTGACATAGGCCCACGTTAATGACAATTGACATAGGCCCACGTAAATGACACTTGACAAAGGCCCACGTAAATGACACTTGATTTAGGCCCACGTAAATGACACTTGACATAGTCCCTCATTAATGACACTTAACATAGTCCCTCATTAATGACACTTGACATAGGCCCCTCGTTAATGACACTTGACATAGGCCCACGTTAATGACACTTGACATAGGCCCACGTAAATGACACTTGACAAAGGCCCACGTAAATGACACTTGATTTAGGCCCACGTAAATGACACTTGACATAGTCCCTCATTAATGACACTTGACATAGTCCCTCATTAATGACACTTGACATAGGCCCACGTAAATGACACTTGACATAGGCCCACGTTATTGACACTTGACATAGGCCCACGTTAATGACACTTGACATAGGCCCACGTTAATGACACTTGATTTAGGCCCTCGTTAATGACACTTGACATAGGCCCACGTTAATGACACTTAATTTAGGCCCTCGTTAATGACACTTGACATAGGCCCACGTTAATGACACTTGACATAGGGCTACGTTAATGACACTTGATTTAGGCCCACGTTAATGACACTTGATTTAGGTCCACGTTAATGATACTTGACATAGGCCCACGTAAATGACATTTGATTTAGGCCCACGTAAATGACACTTGATTTAGGCCCACGTAAATGACACTTGACATAGTCCCTCATTAATGACACTTGACATAGTCCCTCATTAATGACACTTGACATAGGCCCACGTAAATGACACTTGACATAGGCCCACGTTATTGACACTTGATTTAGGCCCACGTTAATGACACTTGACATAGGCCCACGCAATTGACACTCTAACTGAGCTTTTCTTGTGTTTCGTTGTTTAGCTGTCAATGTCGTTGCGTGTTAACGAATCCACTTCAGGCAATGTGAATGACTTCATTCACTTCAGCCAATGTGTATGACTTCATTCTCATGGATTCTCACTAGAAAATGAAAATAAAAATTATACTTGGAAAAAAAATTGAAAAATAATTTACCAGAAGAATAATGAACCACTACAATCTATGATCTGTGGGACTAGACATCAGAAACATTTACTTTAAAGACAAATAGTCACAGTTTGATAGAAGTGAGCTTCACATAATATTGTCTTTATTATTTCATTGTTTCAGATTACAACATCTTAAAATATATTGTTAGAGTTTTAGCTTTAATTCTGCCTGGTTTATTTTCGTTATACGTCGAACTCGCTTCTATAGAATCCATTCTTAATTATAACCGAGTACTGCATGCTGGCATCTGTCTTTTTAGTTGCTCCATGGTCTGTCACCCCCCCCCCAGTACGTTGCTTGATCATCACAGCTCATTACTTGTATCTACTTTAAATGTAAGCCCTATCTCTGGTCTCACCTCAATGGACAGTTCATGCATAATTCAAAAGTCTACCGGAAAGAAATAGATTTGATAAAAATAAATTCGTGCAACTATTGTCTAGAGGAAGTTGTAAGGTCATGAGACCAGCCAATGACTTAACTGAAAGAAATGGACGTACAGTTTTATTGAAAGTCTCCAGAAGAAGGAATCGTAAGTAATGAAATATTTACTATATGCTGTACAATTTTGTCGCTGGCAAGGTTCATGAAATTTGCTTCTTTTATTTATTTTTGCTTAAAGAGGCTAGAACAACGCGTTACGCTCTGTTTACTTCTGTTGGGAAATTCATGCACTCACCCAGTCAAAGTGTAATGAAAGGACTTGAATTAATTAAGGTGAATTAAACATTTTGTTGTGGTTTCTATCTCGTCACCAGATACTCAATTATATCTCTGACAGTGCTGGCTTGAAGTTTAGACAAATGGTAAAACTGAACAAAGTCAGTGTGGTAAGTGTCTCTATGAAAGTAATACTTCTTTTTTTCTGAAAATTTTTTTAACTTCTCAAAAATGTTTAAATATTTTTTAAATGGAATAATTTGAGTAATTTTGTTAGTAATTAGAACTACGGAATGTTGTTTTTTTTTTTTTAAAAAAGTATTTTTTTAATGAATGGAAAACACATTTGAACGTTCAGACAGAGGAACAATAAGGCAAACCTGCTTACGTTATCAGATATTGTCAGACATTCAGTTACACAGACATTTAAGAGAGAAATACAGACATAACTTATGTCGGATATTTTAAAGAAATAGCACAGACGGAGAGAAGTATGTAAAGTGGTTCAATTGAACTTTTGTTTAATGATGTCATCATTGCAGATGGGCCTGGATAAAGATATTGTGAGTGATTCGCAAATGTTTGAAATGACGTCATCAAGCAGCTCGAATGGTTCTCGCAAACATTTCACCACGGATCTAAAACAGGTATTTACCAGATTTGCAGAAAAAACTTCAATGAACGGTATACCTTTCATTAACACCTCCGCCAACCGCTATGTGAAGATAATATGGTCTCTGCTTCTGACTGCAGCCATCGGAGCCATGATCTTTCATTTGTTCAAGTAAGTCATCCTGTACTCTGTATAATAGATCTGATTTTTCCTACAGTTATCCTGTACTTGCTAAATATTACGTCAGTGTTCACATATAATATAATACATTTCACTGTAAAAATATGTCAAAAGTCAAACAGGCTTCTACTGATTTATAATAAATAAAATTATCTTTAATTAATCTAGACTATAAGCTGGAAATAAAACAAGCATTTTTTAAAAACTGTGCCTTAGTTGAATAGTGTATCTAATTAACTTCATATTAATATTACATAAATTCTCTATAAATCCTCCAATTTTTATCGTTAAATTTTACACAATTTAAATTAATGATTTGAGGGATTTTTTATAAAATTGTTAGCAATGCTCTCAGTATTGATTTAGTTATACTTCTAATTCATTATTTCAAATAGTTCATTGAAAGAATGGTAAATGTATTGCCCACATTGTACCCAGATCTGTCCTTGTGTCAAAGAACAAAAGACGTGCATTACTCACATGTTACTCATACATGACAGCGTTACAATTTTTGGGAATGTATGAGAAAATAATTACTTTCAAGCAGTTTATTAACTACATGTGAACCCAGGCAATTGAGTAGGGCTTCATCAGACCTAAAGTTAGCTCTGTTAACTCCATGTCGTAAAGGATATAGCATATCGTCTGTTTGGAATTAGTTTAGATATACTCTTGTCTAGTAGTTAAGATAATGTGTGCCTTCGATATTTTGTTTCCCATGTGTTAGTTAATTTTTGTTCGCTGCACGGGCAGGATAGCGACTGTCAAAACAGCGACTGTCATAACAGCGACTGTCAAAACAGCGACTGTCATAACAGCGACTGTCATAACAGCGACTTTCAAAACAGCGACTGTCATAACAGCGACTGTCAAAACAGCGACTGTCAAAACAGCGACTGTCATAACAGCGACTGTCAAAACAGCGACTGTCATAACAGCGACTGTCAAAACAGCGACTGTCATAACAGCGACTGTCAAAACAGCGACTGTCAAAACAGCGACTGTCATAACAGCGACTGTCATAACAGCGACTGTCAAAACAGCGACTGTCATAACAGCGACTGTCATAACAGCGACTGTCATAACAGCGACTGTCATAACAGCGACTGTCATAACAGCGACTGTCAAAACAGCGACTGTCATAACAGCGACTGTCATAACAGCGACTGTCATAACAGCGACTGTCATAACAGCGACTGTCATAACAGCGACTGTCAAAACAGCGACTGTCAAAACAGCGACTGTCAAAACAGCGACTGTCATAACAGCGACTGTCAAAACAGCGACTGTCATAACAGCGACTGTCAAAACAGCCACTGTCATAACAGCGACTGTCAAAACAGCGACTGTCAAAACAGCGAATGTCAAAACAGCGACTGTCAAAACAGCGAATGTCAAAACAGCGACTGTCAAAACAGCGACTGTTATAACAGCGACTGTCAAAACAGCGACTGTCAAAACAGCGAATGTCAAAACAGCGACTGTCAAAACAGCGATTGTCAAAACAGCGACTGTCATAACAGCGACTGTCAAAACAGCGACTGTCATAACAGCGACTGTCAAAACAGCGACTGTCAAAACAGCGACTGTCATAACAGCGACTGTCATAACTGCGATTGTCAAAACAGCGACTGTCAAAACAGCGACTGTCACAACAGCGACTGTCATAACAGCGACTGTCAAAAAAGCGACTGTCAAAACAGCGACTGTCAAAACAGCGACTGTCAAAACAGCGACTGTCATAACAGCGACTATCAAAACAGCGACTGTCAAAACAGCGACTGTCATAACAGCGACTTCAAATGTTGATGCAGGATGAGGAACAGGGTGTGATGCATGTTATGACACAGGGTGTGACACAGGGTGTGATACATGTTATGACACAGGGTGTGACACAGGGTGTGACACAGGGTGTGATGCAGCCATGCCTTTATCATGGCAGTATTTATTTTATCACTTGATGTACATTTTTAAAAGGTAAACGTGAAAAGGAAGCATCATTTTGACGAGGAGGGGAGCATCTAAATTATTGTGTTAGCATTCATCATCCAGAATTCTTTTTATTATTATTATTATGATAAACTTTTCAAGTTGTCATCTTCCTGGTGGCTGGTTAAAAAAACACACCATATTGTACATTTCTAAGTCACCAACTTGGTCATCGCAGTGAGAGTTGTTCTATATAAAATAGCTTGGTGGGGGTGGGGGTGTATATTTACTATCCTCTTGTATTTGACCTTTGAGTTTATTTCTTTATTGCTCATTTATTGGTTTATATTTCATTTTGTTGGTTTTCAGTTTATTTACCAACTACTTTGATTACAAGAAATTCTCTAAAATTAGCCTGAGCTACAAAAGTTTAGAATTTCCCGCAGTGACTGTTTGTAATGTGAACATCATGAGACGATCTCAGGTACATTAGTTGTTTGTATAACCTGTAAGGAAATAAAAAAAATAAAAAAAAAAGATAAGGTAAATGTGACAACTTTCTATGGAAAAAAAAAGTCAAAATATATTTCTGTTTTAATGTAAGTGAAGTCTTTGAAACATAGCATGTGTTATTGATATTCATAAACTGGAAATAAATCAAGTTATTATTCCATTTTATGGTGAAAAATATGAGGCTATAGAAAACACTATCAAAGACTGTTTAGTAGAAAAGATGAAACATTGGGACTGTTTAT
>JAGDYQ010000173.1:1640941-1668532 GCA_021962125.1 Bulinus truncatus | reverse complement strand
TGCTTTGTGAAAGTGATTGCAATTTAATTAAACCAAAATTTACTGTTCACATCAATAATCAACTCACCGTACATTAAAGGAAACAAGTACTTGAGTATCGAGACAGAAGATACCGAAGTGACTGACTTGTGTATCAGTAGACCCTCAGCCAACATCACGAAGAAAACCACCAGAAATAAGAAGTGAAGTAACCCAGCCACTATACCACACGTTGTCTGTGAGACATATAGAGGCGATTTAATCATAAGTTTAGTAAAAACAAAAAAAAATAATGAATTAAACGGAACTAAATAAACACAAATTAAAATCAAGACTTGATTTATTTTAGTCTTAGTCTTCTCCAAACTGTGTCCACTAAATTGGATTTTTATTTAAAAATAACAACAGATAAATGGTTTTGGCGGAGGCTATCAGAATAATTCTCATTGACAAATGTTTTTCACTCAACCTACAGAGTTGTCTGTCTTGCCTATCCCAACGAGAAACACGGTGTAGCTGAGAAATAACGAGACACTCAGGTTGACGTGTAACACGGCCCGGTCACTCTTCACAAATCTGAAATAACAAACATACATCTGTGTTCAATAGTGTACACGGAGTTGAAAGAGGAAATTAAAATAGTTTAGTAGCATTTTTATTTTTTTTACGCGCATGCGTAGAGAGCCGGTTACCTCCACATGATGCCGTAGACTGCTAGGGTGACAGCGAGACATATAAGTGAAATTGTGATTCCAATGGATGAAATTAGACTTATTATACTGCTGTGGGTTTCCTGATTATTAAACACAAAATAAAATAAAAAAAAATTAAACAAAATATGTACATAAGATGTTGCTGCTATGATTAAATTACATTCACATTGGATTTACACACAATATAGATTTATACACCATCCGTTTATACACCAACCATTTATACAACCATAATTTATACACCATACATTTGGTTATTTGAATTATTACTTGAAGATAATCATATCTTTTATTATTTGTTATTTTATGATAAAATATTTATTTAGATATCTAAACTTTTTCAAAATCTATATATCCAATGTTGGCATCAATGGGTCTTAACATCTATTTATGTAAATAAATCAAGATATCTATCCTCAAATGTCAAGCAAATTCATATTTAGCTGTGTCCTAAAAAACCTTTTTATCCAATAGTAATTACATTAACTGCACAAAAAACAAAAATAGACAACAACATCCAACAGCTAACAACATCCAACAGCTAACAACAGCCAACAACATCCAACGACTAGCAGCAACCAACAAATCCAACGGCTAACAACAGCCAACAACATCCAACGACTAACAACAACCAACAACATCCAACGGCTAACAACAGCCAACAACATCCAACGACTAGCAACAACCAACAACATCCAACGGCTAACAACATCCAACGGCTAACAACAGCCAACAACATCCAACGACTAGCAACAGCCAATGGCTAACAACAGCCAATGGCTAACAACAGCCAATGGCTAACAACAGCCAATGGCTAACAACAGCCAACAACATCCAACGACTAGCAACAACCAACAACATTCAACGGCTAACAACATCCAACGGCTAACAACAGCCAATGGCTAACAACAGCCAATGGCTAACAACAGCCAACAACATCCAACGACTAGCAACAACCAACAACATCCAACGGCTAACAACAGCCAACAACATCTAACGGCTAACAGCCAACAACATCCAACGGCTAACAACACCTAACATCCAACAACATCCAACGGCGAACAATAGCTATCAACAGCCAACAGATAACAACAGCCAACAACATCCAAAAACTAAAAACAGCTAATAACAGCCAACGGACAACAACATCCAACAGCTAACAACAGCCAACAGCTAACAACAGCCAACGGCTAACAGAATAGTTTGGAATCACGTGAGAGACACTCACACTTATTTCATACGGCGACATAAGCACAGCGAAGTTTGTGAGATGTGTACATGTACATATGACTTTATCTTGTTCAATCTTTGTGGTGCAGCCATCTGTAGACCACGTGCTGTCGTTAAGTCTACTAGATCTAACAGATGAGATCAAGTCTTACAGTTGATTTGATTGAAGGAAATATTAATTTATAATCTAAATAACTTTTTTTTACATATAATTTATTTCTTTACTGGCAAGATCTTTATTTTAGATAACACATCACCAGTTTGAATAGTCTCCCATGGAATGGATAGAGCTGTAATAGCACAGTGTTATCAACTTTAATATTTTTTTTAGTAAATACAACTTTTGAAACGGTGACATGTTATCTAACAAGTACCCTCCTTCTGGCACCAATTTCAAAAGAATGTATTCCCCTATTATTATCTTCGAAGCCCCGCCCCCCACCCCCTTCCTTTCAAATATGTTTAATACAATTTTGATCATTTGCAGAAAGGGGAACCAAGCCACTCATTTATATAAATAACAATACAAATTAATACAAAATTACAGCCTCCCCCCCCACTAATGTTATCTTGTTATTTTAGATTTACAATTAAACCACATGGTCCAACGGTTTAGATTTCAAACAACATTGATTATGAACAGAAGTATTGAGGATATTTTCCCTCAGAAATAAAAAAAAATTGTTATAAAGATTTAAATGTGCAAAATTGTATTATTATTAATAGTATTAATTTTAATTCTAAAGAATTTAGGCCTAAAGGCTAAAAATATTTTCTATATCATGTTCAAAAAGAATTAAAAAAAAAAACATCCGAAAATCAAGAATGAGTTCACAAATAACTTCCTGTAGGGAACGCCCATGACACAGATCCCAACGACTTCAGGTGTGGCTGCCCCTAATGTAGCTCCCAACGACTTCAGGTGTGGCTACTCCTAATGTAGCTCCCAACGATCTGAGGTGTGGCTACCCTTAATTTAGCTCACAACAACCTCAGTTGTGGCTACCCCTAATGTAGCTCCCAACGACCTCAGGTGTGGCTACCCCAAATGTAGCTCCCAACGACCTCAGGTGTGGCTACTCCTAATGTATCTCCCAACGACCTCAGGTGTGGCTACCCATAATGTAGCTCCCAACGACCTCAGGTGTGGCTACCCCTAATGTAGCTCCCAACGACTTCAGGTGTGCCTACCCCTAATGTAGCTGCCAACGACTTCAGGTGCGGCTGCCCCTAATTTAGCTCCCAACGACCTCAGGTGTGGCTACCCCTAATTTAGCTCCCAACAACTTCAGGTGTGGCTACTCCTAATGTAGCTTCCAACGACTTCAGGTGTGGCTACTCCTAATGTAGCTCCCAACGACCTCAGGTGTACCTACCCCTAATGTAGCTCCCAACGACTTCAGGTGTGGCTGCCCCTAATGTAGCTCCCAACGACTTCAGGTGTGGCTACTCCTAATGTAGCTCCCAACGATCTGAGGTGTGGCTACCCTTAATTTAGCTCCCAACAACCTCAGTTGTGGCTACCCCTAATGTAGCTCCCAACGACCTCAGGTGTGGCTACCCCAAATGTAGCTCCCAACGACCTCAGGTGTGGCTACTCCTAATGTATCTCCCAACGACCTCAGGTGTGGCTACCCATAATGTAGCTCCCAACGACCTCAGGTGTGGCTACCCCTAATGTAGCTGCCAACGACCTCAGGTGTGGCTACCCCTAATGTAGCTCCAAACGACCTCAGGTGTGGCTACCCCTAATGTAGCTGCCAACGACCTCAGGTGTGGCTACTCCTAATGTATCTCCCAACGACTTCAGGTGTGGCTACCCCTAATGTAGCTGCCAACGACTTCAGGTGGGGCTACCCCTAATGTAGCTCCCAACGACTTCAGGTGTGGATACGCCTAATGTAGCTCCCAATGTCGTCAGAGGTGACGTTTACACATTTTTTGTCCTACCCATGTGACACTAAGGCTACTTACGTCATTGATTAGCTACAGTAAGTCATTTGTTACACGTTTTTACCTAATTATTGCAAAGAATCATCCTGTCCTATTATATTATATTACATTATATTATATTATATTATTTTATTACAGCGATTATTAACACTTACGAGCTGTCTTTTAAGTATACACAAAACTGTTTGTGGTTAGTAGTGTTCTGAAAGACAAAATAGCCAAATAATATAGTTAAATTGTCGAGTATAATTCTTCTCTACATTCTTATCTGTTCTAGTGCAAGTAAACGAAACCTAAACAGTATTAACTAATATAATCTACATTTTTATGTTTTAATAAACAAAATCTTGAATTATTAAAGATAATTTAAATTAAGATGACTTTCAAAATGATAGATGATACAAGAAAAGAAATGAGAACAGTTAATCATTCTGACCAGAAGTTTAAATGTTAATATTAACGGATTCTTTTTCAAAGTGGCAGAGTCTGGCTTTGGTTCCACAGAAAACGATATGACATCAGAATTAAATATTTTTGGTTGTTTTTCAATTGCTGGTCTGTAATAAAAAAAAAATTACAATTTATCATTGAATATTGAGGTGACTGAACGTATAATGACGACCACATTTTCCCGTATAGTTGTATGCAAAAGAGGACATTCACCAAAATATTCTAAGATAATATTTCATTGTTGACTACACACAAATCACTTTTTTTAAACTGTAAAACCTTTATATTTTCGATTTATTTACCAATGCATACCATAAGACTTACTTGTTGCGTTCTTTATCTTGAAAATGCCCCACAGTGAATTTCTCAGAAATGTTTTTATAAATTATAATGGAGTATTTGAATGTTTCTGAAAATAAAAACAAGCAATTTAAGTCTTTTCCGTTTCGGACAAAGGACATTTTAGAGCATTTTCGTGTACGCAGTGGCTACGGTTACGCCGGACGAAATCCGTATTTTTTTTCCGTGTGACAGCCATAGATTTTGCTGGGTTTGATAAATAGAGAGGGAAGTAATCATGTTGAATAACTGTTACAAAAATAAATAATGATTAAGCCCCTCTGATTAGCTTTTATTATTTATATTTAAAATATAAGCAAAAATGGTACTTAAAACGCCCCCTTTTTCGGCCCTCAGAGGTCAGATCGCAAAATGGACTTTTGATGTACACTTGGCAGGCCATGACCTACAAAATGATATATACATCATGGGTCTAGGACTTATGGTTGCTGAGATCTAGGGTGATGACGGACAGACAGACAAAACGGGGACAATAGAGCATTTTTCTTCGAAAATGCTCTAAAAAACATTTTATCACAAGTGTAGCTAAAATGTTACCATTATGTTCAAATCTTTCTTTTGTTACTAACTTCCATAAATAACTGTTAAAGGCAATTTATTCAAATGTAAAAAAGAAAATAGGCCGGGTATTAAAACCAACTAAACAACAACTTTACAAGTGTTTTACAATACAGATAATTAAACAACAACTGGAGCATGGTTTCACAATGTACTGATTTTAACAATAATGTGAGTGGTGCTTTGATATGCTTGTTCCAAGTAACAACTTTAGAAGTTTTTTACAATGCACTGCTTTCAACAACTTGAGAAGCGGTACACAAAAAATTGAACTAACCAATAAATCCACAATGACTTATCTTCTTTAGGTTTGGTAAGTGTAAACGTATACAGTCCACAATGACTTACCTTCCTTAGGTTGGTTAGTGTAAACTAATACAGTCCACAATGACTTACCTTCCTTAGGTTGGTTAGTGTAAACTAATACAGTCCACAATGACTTACCTTCCTTAAGTTGGCTAAGTGTGATTTCATTTTTAATCTCTTTAAACGCAATTTCTTTGGTTGTTCTTTTCTTCAATTCAACAACTGAAAAACAAAACAACGCATTATGTCTATTCATTTATAAAATAGTTAACACTAAAAAGGTAAAATTTGATTTCCTGGTTCTATACTAAATTACAGTCACTTTGTATAAATCATTGAAAAAAAAAATGATAAAAAGTGTTAAATTGAGTGCTACAAGGATCAATGACATAATGATCTTATGGGGTGGGGGGGGGGCTGTAATTATATTTGAATCACGTAAAATACAATTCCAGTGAATTAATTATTCACACATTCGCTGTCAAAATAAAAAAAAAATAATAAAACACATTTCAGTTTGATATTTATTCAACACAATCATAAGGTAAGTAAAAAGTATTTGAGGAAAAAAAAGGAGGTTAACGGACAGTTTGCATGCACCACTACACAAACAAACAACTCCAGTGGGCCCACGCAATAGGACGACCTTGCACTCACCCTTAGGTCTGTGCACCGGACAAACAATACCGGTATTAGTTTCATTTAGACCCTAATTTAGGGCAGTTAAACAAACGATACCTGTATTTTTTAAAATTTAGACCCACATTTAGGACAGTTAGACAAACAATACCGGTATTAGTTTCATTTAGACCCACATTTAGGACAGCTAGACAAACGATACCGGTATTAGTTTCATTTAGACCCACATTTAGGACAGTTAAACAAACAATACCGGTATTAGTTTCATTTAGACCCACATTTAGGACAGTTAAACAAATAATACCGGTATTAGTTTCATTTAGACCCTAATTTAGGACAGTTAGACAAACAATACCGGTATTAGTTTCATTTAGACCCACATTTAGGACAGTTAGACAAACGATACCAGTATTAGTTTGACTGATGACAACATCAAGGACAGTTACCGATATTAGTTTCATTTAGACTGATCTCCGTGAAGTTTGAAGTATTGGAATTTAAAATGCCCTGTGTGATATTTTCCAAGGAGAATAACAACTTGGCCCCAGCGTCAGTACGGTTCTGTCCCTTGTTCACACCTTTCCATACATCACCCTCTGATGCCAGGAGTTTGTCAACAGTGTTGATTATACTCTGAAACACAGGATAAGTATACCTAGAGAGTCCATAAAGTTATCTCAGACTGTTAGCTATGTAGTTATTCAATAGGATTTAGTATTATTGTCAATAGGATTTAGTATTATTGTCAATAGAAAAACCAACAACTATTGTCTGACATAAGAGATACAGTTTTAATTTTTTTTTTTAAATTGAAGAGAATTGACGTTTTATATGATGGATTAACATCCAAGATGAAAAATAAAAAAAAAAAAAGTAAGCACATTTCAGCATTTAAGATAAAATCGAGTACTGATTAACACAAAATAATATGGACTAACTGTACCCTGCAAAACCTTTGCATAGAGTTATATCCCCTTAGGCTTGATCGGTAGATCCGATTTTTTCATGATTGTATTTTAAACTGGAATACTGTTGTATTAATGCTTTACTTTCGATTTAACACAGAACCTATACTGCTATTATTTATATAGACTATTAATGAAAAGTATTCTACAACAAAAGCAATGTATATACCTACTCAAGTGAAGTTTACTTACCCCTAGGTTACTTTTTGACAAAGTCAAATTAAACTGTTTTGATGCGCTTCCAACTTCAGCGAAAATTTCTACAACGGTTCTGATGTCCCCAGATAAAATGTTCTCCTTTGTGTTATTTTTCATGACACGGGCGACTCTCTCAGTGATGTTGGTGATCTTCTCCAGTGCACCAGTCTCTTTAATATCAGTTGACTGCAGGAATTACAAATTGTTGATATAAAATTGATGGTTATATCATCTATCTATCTATCTATCTATCTATCTATCTATCTATCTATCTATCTATCTATCTATCTATCTATCTATCTATCTATCTATCTATCTATCTATCTATCTATCTATCTATCTATCTATCTATCTATCTATCTATCTATCTATCTATCTATCTACCTATCTACACAATAAGCATTGTTGAGTCATATACAAAGTATACCTCAGTTAACACTGATTGCAGGACTTCTTGCAGGCAGTTGTTTGTGTCTATTGACTCCCAGTCGCCCTGTGCGTTACATCGTCTAGAAATAAGACCTGCAGATGAAATTAAAAACAAACATCCCTGGTCTGTGTGGAAAGAATACCCAGCTACAACTAAATGCGAAACTTTAAAAAAAAAACAACATTTTTTTTATATTGATTTATAACATTACTAACTGAATGTGTTTGAAAGTGAATGGACTATCATACTGACCTGTGTACCGTGGCGGACAAGGTGTGGTGAAAAGTTCTCCAGGATTCGTCTCGTTAAACACAACGCCGTCTTTAACAACCAACGGACAGTTCTTTACTGAATTAGACACAAAAAATGAACGTTCATCAGGACGAGACGATGACGGCAATGAAATTAATTATCATGGCAAGACATTCATATAGATATCTCCTAGTCATTTCTAGGTACTGTTATACTGTGTCATTGCAAGTAATATTATATTCATAATGTTTCTTCTTATATTACCAGGTATTTTCCCCGTTTTGTCTGTCTGTCTGTCTGTCTGTCCGTCATCACCCTAGTTCTCAGCAACCATAAGTCCTAGACCCATGATGTATATATCATTTTGTAGGTCTTGGCCTGCCATGTGTACATCAAAAGTCCATTTCGCGATCTGATCTCTTAGGTGCGAATAAAAGGGCTTATTATGTACCATTTTTTTTACTATATAAGCTATATTAACAAAGGGGCGTACAAAGGGGCGTAACTCATTATTTATTTTTGTTACAGTTATTCAACATGACTTACTTCCCTTACTTTTTATAAAACCCATAATACATAACACGAAAATGCGCTAAAACGTCCTGTGTCCAAGATTGGAACAGGCTTAATTGCTTGTTTTTATTAACATTAAAGAATGCATGCTTTAATATTTTCTCTTAGCAAATGTAAAGTCTAATATATGTTTTACAATGATGTTGAATAATACAGACTCGCAATTAATTACCTGGTCTTATAGTTGTAGCTGTGGTATAGACTGTAGTAGGCTAAGAAGATGAAATACATAATATAAATGAAAGACTCTTATCTATCTATCTATCTATCTATCTATCTATCTATCTATCTATCTATCTATCTATCTATCTATCTATCTATCTATCTATCTATCTATCTATCTATCTATCTATCTATCTATCTATCTATCTATCTATCTATCTATCTATCTATCTATCTATCTATCTATCTATCTATCTATCTATCTATCTATCTATCTATTTATCTATCTATTTATATATAAATATATATATATATATATATTTATTTATCTATCTATATATCTATTTCTCTCTCTTTCTCTCTCTCTCTCTATATATATATATATATATATATATTTTTTTTTCACAATGTTTATCTTTATAAAAATGTGTATATATGTATATTTGTGATTGCATGATCCAAATTAGTATAAAATGTTGTATTAGCTACAAGTATAATGTTTAGCTCTAGATTAAATTCTCACTAAATATTTCACACATTTATTTTGTATTCATTGTCGGATTAATTTTTTTTTATAAAACGGCAATTCGACATTTTAATGTTTGTGTTCGGTCTGAAGTTAAACATTTTAAATGTCAAAAAGTAAAAGTTCCCTTCTTAGCCCTAACGGGCCTTCGGGGCAGATGAAGTGTAGAATTCATCTGTTTCTATAACCTCGGCATATGAAGGGATTGTGTGGTTAGCACAACGCCCAGCCGCCTTTACTTCCCCAACTTAAAGTCAGGTACCCATGTAAAGCTGGGTGGACTTGTGAGACGACTTTGCACCAAATTTCACCTGGAAAAATTCCATGGGCCTCACCGAGGAGCGAACCCAGGACTCTCAGGTCGACAGTCGAGTATCTACACCACTCGGCCATCCGTCCCACTCATTTTAAAAATGTAAAAAAGAATATTAATTATCAGCTTTAGGAATGGGATGATAAATCAACAATAACAACACAAAAAAATAACTTTTTTAAAATCAACTACCTACACATTAGGTGAAATAAAATAAAAAACTAGTAATCCCGCGGCGTAACATACGCCGCAATATCAATCAATATATTTACTATAATTATATTTTTAAATAAGCTATCAAACAATATAACAGGCTGACATCTTTGGAAAAAAAAATACATGGTATGCAAAAGTTGAACTTTGACCTATTATGTGTAGACTTTATGGTCACTGTCTAGTACCTTCCAGCAGATTTTTTTTATTGTTTATTTTTTTTTTTCATTCAGTTTTTTTAGACTTGCTCAACCCAGCTTAAGTTTCTTTTAGTATAACCTTCATCCTACAGTACCTACACTATTCAGTAAAGATAGATGTTGTGTAATGCGTACATATTCTGAAACAGTTACCATTTGTTTGTAATCTATATTAATACACCAAGCAATACAAATTAACACTAAAAAATGTGTTTGTTAGAAACTGAATGAAAACAATAATCAATGCAATAAAAAAGCAAGTTGCTGGAAGGTACCATATAATATTACTTTTTCTTCACAAGTAATTGTATTATTAAATGTGTTTTTTATTTACAATAATCAGTTGACATAATGTTATTTTATGTACATCATTCCCTCATTTCCGTGGTTAAACGGATACAGTATTTACCGCGACGGGGGATAAATGAAATAGTTTCGTATTTAGAGCACATAAAAACTCGATTACGACCAAACAATACCGTTTTAAAAATTACTGGAGCTGTCGAGACATGAAATAGTATAATCAACTATTATACAACCACCATCATGCTCATATTGCTTAATATATTTTACCAAATAAAAGGCAACACGTCATATAAGAAATTAAAATAATCTGGTTTTATAAAAGAAATTAAAAAAAAAAAACTACGCGCTTGCTGTGGGAATTCCACAAATCTATAAATGGTCTTTCAAGCTGGTGTAGACAATGCGAGTTGTCGAACGTGGTTGATTTATAGTTTTGCTTGCTTAACGTATTTCCGGCGTCTTCTCGAAGAGGAGAAATATATATATAGATAGATAGATAGTCTGATATTTTTAGAGCATTTTCGAAAAAAAAAATGCTCTATTGTCCCCGTTTTGTCTGTCTGTCCGTCCGTCCGTCATCACCCTAGATCTCAACAACATATAAGTCCTAGACCCATGATGTATATATCATTTTGTAGGTCTTGGCCTGCCAAGAAATGCATTTTTTCCATTTCGCGATCTGACCTTTCAGGGCCGTAAAAGGGGCCTTAGTACCGTTTTTTACTATATAAGCTATATTAATAAAGGAGCGCTATATCTCAGCAACTATAAGTCCTAGACCCATGATGTATATATCATTTTGTAGGTCTTGGCCTGCCATGTGTACATCAAAAGTTCATTTTGCGATAGGACCTCTGAGGGCCGGGCTTCAGGGCTCCTAAGGGGCTTATATATTATATATACACCTTGTACGTTCAATAACCCGTTCATTTGGTGCGAAATACTGCAGCACGTAGTTTCACCAAGATTTATTAAGAAACTCATCAAATGAAATAGTAAGCTTGTGTTCTGAGTTTAATTGAAAGTATCGGAGCTATGCAACAATTGACGGAGTTTTCGGACGATTAAATGACTATAATTTATAATGTTTTCAATTATGAGTCCTATTTCAGTGACCACAAACCACTTGTAGTTAAGTTTAAGAGAAAATAATTTTTTTTCAAATATAAAGAAACGTCATTATAATTATTTTTTTTTTACAGATATATGCATTACACAATTGAATTTATAAACATTTCCAAAATTTACAAATATTTACTGAAAGATAGCATACGTACTGATACATAACATGAAAATGCGCTAATAACGTCCTGTGTCCAGAATGGAACAGGCTTAATTGCTTGTTTTTCTTGTCACTGCAAACGTCTGATATTTTTTACTTGTCACTACAAACGGCAAGGCCTAAGCATTATTTAGATAATATAGTTTAAATTCAATTAAAATAAAGCAATTTCTAATTGGCAGGGTGATTTAAAGATTGACCAGGACAGACTACAGTATTCTCGACTGGACTCTGTGAACTGGACGTTGAATGTTGTGAGCTTACAACATGGCGGGATACAGCTTTATACAACAGTGGAGTCATGAGCATACAACATGGTCGGATACAACTTCATACAACAGTGGAGACATGAACATACAACATGGTCGGATACAACTTCATACAACAGTGGAGACATGAACATACAACATGGTCGGATACAGCTTCATACAACAGTGGAGACATGAACATACAACATGGTCGGATACAGCTTCATACAACAGTGGAGACATGAACATACAACATGGTCGGATACAGCTTCATACAACAGTGGAGACATGAACATACAACATGGTCGGATACAGCTTCATACAACAGTGGAAACATGAACATACAACATGATTGGATACAGGTTCATACAACAGTGGAGACATGAACATACAACATGGTCGGATACAGCTTCATACAACAGTGGAGACATGAACATACAACATGGTCGGATACATACAACACCCAATACATTAAGAGTCATTATCCCAGTGAATAAAAGAAATACTTCAGCACAGAGCTTCTCAAAGTGTGCGTGGCGATCCACTAGAGGGTCTAGGACGACCCTTGCGTGGACCTCGACGAAATTTATAATTAATTGAATGATAAATTGTGTGCGCATATTGACTCTCTATATTTTTTTTTTAGATGTTACGAATCTAAAAGATTTTTGTTTAATCTGCAAATTGTACGAGGTAATCTATTTATAGAATATACGACACTTTTATATATATCGTAGTTTTTCTCTGAAGGTGGATCACGAAAAAACAAAATAGTTAATACGGTGGGGTCGCCAAGAGTCAAAATTTGAGAACAGCTGAGACACTATTTATAGATTGAATGACTCACCTGAAGTTGACTGGGTGACATGAGGACAGCGAAAGTTGAGAAATGAGAACATGAGCACAGAACGCTTTTTGGAAAAAAAATTATACGACATCCTTCTGTTGACCAGGTGCTGAGGTTAAAGATCATTTGAATATTGTAATTTTAAATAAAAGCTAATTTATTAAAATAAAAGTATCATTGTCAATATAATATTTCTCAACAATAAAACAACAACAAAGCAACAATGACAACAAAACAACAGCAAAACAACAACAAAACAACAACAAAACAACAACAAAGCTACAATGACAACAAAGCAACAACATAGCAACAACAACAAAGCAACAACAAAACAACAACAAAGTAACAACAAAGCTACAATGACAACAAAACAGCAACAACAAAAAAAAACAACAACAAAACAGCAACAAAACAACAACAAAACAACAACAAAACAACAACAAGGCTACAATGACAACAAAGCAACAACAAAGCAACAACAACAAAACAACAACAAAACAACAACAAAGCAACAACAAAACAGCAACAAAACAACAACAAAGCAACAACAAAACAACAACAAAACAGCAACAAAACAGCAACAAAGCTACAATGAAAACAAAACAACAACAACAAACCAACAACAAAACAACAATAAAGCAACAACAAAACAACAACAAAGCAACAACAAAAAAAAAACAACAAAACAACAACAAAACAACAACAAACCAACAACAAAACAACAACAAAGCAACAATAAAGCAACAACAAACCAACAACAAAACAACAACAAACCAATAACAAAACAACAACAAAGCAACAACAAAGCAACAACAAAGCAACAACAAAGCAACAACAAAACAACAACAAAACAGCAACAAAACAGCATCAAAACAACAACAAAGTAACAACAAAGCTACAATGAAAACAAAACAACAACAACAAAGCAACAACGAAACAACAACAAAGCAACAACAAAACAACAACAAAACAGCAACAAAACAACAACAAAGTAACAACAAAGCTACAATGACAACAAAGCAACAACAAAGCAATAACAAAACAGCAACAAAACAACAACAAAGTAACAAAAAAGCTACAATGACAACAAAACAGCAACAACAACAAAAAAACAACAAAACAACAACAAAGCAATAACAAAGCAACAACAAAACAGCAACAAAACAACAACAAAGTAATAACATAGCTACAATGAAAACAAAACAACAACAACAAAGCAACAACAAAACAACAACAAAGCAACAACAAAACAACAACAAAGCAACAACAACAAAGCAACAACAAAACAACAACAAAGCAACAACAACAACAAAATAAAAACAACAAAATAACAACAAAATAAAAACAACAAAACAACAACAATAAATAGAACTAAACGGTCGGTTATGTTTTTTTTTTTAATTAGCGAATAAAGAAAATATCAATCTTACATCAGACTATTTATAGTTCTTGGTGCGCACCACACAATATAAATTATACGGACTTTGAACTGATATTTCTGAAACCCGCAATATATGTGTCAGTGTGCTGCACTATCAAAAAGGAAAAAAGCACAAATGGAGGCATTTTATAAAGTC
This sequence comes from Bulinus truncatus, assembly GCA_021962125.1. Taxonomy (NCBI): domain Eukaryota; kingdom Metazoa; phylum Mollusca; class Gastropoda; family Planorbidae; genus Bulinus; species Bulinus truncatus. Next base: position 1,654,252 of record JAGDYQ010000173.1, on the reverse strand, counting down.
ATTATTCGTGGACTTTTTAAATCGTTATGCGCTTTCTGTAGAATATATATTCTATGGTGCGCATTTCATTGCTGCTCCAAAGGGTAGCTATATATCTAAGACAGTGTCGCATGGTGCTTATTACAAAAAAGATTGTTCTGAAAATACATTAGCTTTTTTCAGGGGCCGTTCTTACTTTATAGGAGCCTAAGGCAAACGAATATTTTGGGGTCCTAGCCATAGACGTATATAGGGGCAGTAGCCATATATATTTGCTGGACACTAGTTTAAATATATATTTTCGGGTCCTGGACTACATATATTTAAGAGCCCTAGCTAAATATATATTTGGGGACATTAGCTAAAGATATATTTGGGGCACTAGCTAAAGATATATTTGGGGACATTAGCTAAAGATATATTTGGGGGCACTAGCTAAAGATATCCAAAAATGTCATAGAAAAGACATATTAGAAAGGCCTTGATCAATAACGTTTCCAGGCACGTCGTTTGTAAATATTTCATCTATAACAATCTTTTCCCAAATTCAGCTCTCCCTACAAATCCGACGTTTTAAGCCATCTTAGCTCGGGGTCCTAGATAGGTGTTCTGATTACCGGCCCTTGTGACGGCCCTGACTGTAAGCAATATAGGCCTGCCCAAATGTAAAACCTGTTAATAACATTTCTTTTCAAGCCAGTAAACACATCTTGAGTAGAAAATAAAATGAGGTTAAAAAAAAAACGTTTTGTTTTCAAATATCGATAAATCAAACTTTTTAAAGTCCTACAGAGGGCCCTTTTAGAAATAGGAAACCAAAGGCAGCCACCTAAAGGGCCTGAATAAAACTAAGGCCTTGAATGTAAACATGCTTGCTCCTACTGAAGATGAAATACTGATTACAAAGTTAGTCGAGCCTCGTAAAATCAGTTCCTACCCCACACTTTAGTATTTTTTATGATTTGAACTGTAGATTACATGTCAGTTAGAGACCCACAGTTAGTATCTTTGTCTTTATGGTAGGATGTGTGTTATGACTTGCGTTTAACTAAAGCAAAATCCTTTTAAAAAATACAATAATCAAAGCTTTGTTTATCAGAACTTACAGATTTTTTGTCAAATAAACACAGACTTGTAATTTTCCTGTATTTATCTGCAATATAAAATATTTTTCGCTTTCATATAGCGAAATCAAAATTGACAGTAAACTTTGAACTTAAAATACTTTTAAAAATAAGCTTTTTAAATATCTATTCTTAAATATAATGATATACAATGAACCGTTTCGTTGTTCCGCTCACCTGAGTTTTGAATGTTAGATTCAAAGGGTTGTCTCTTGAGACGATCGGTTTAGGCTGAGCAGATAACGATATAATATCTGAATTCAATGTCAGATCTGTAGATTGAGCTCTGCAATACATTTATTTCATGAGTACAGTACAATTGCTTATATTTGGTATCTTATAATAATATAATGAGGAAGAAGTTTGTAATGACGTTTCACGGATTGTAGACACATTTCACATCATTCAAAATTTGTTTTTGTGTTTCGTGTTTTATTTTGAGAATTCGATAAATATTTATCAATTATAATATTCTACTAATTTATACTTTAGCTCTTATCACATCTGAGTATACTTTTCGCAAAAGTGAAAGTTATGCCCACATAATATAGCCTACACTATATTTAACAGAATGTTCATCCGAGTTTTGGAATATTATAATTTGCCATTTGATTCATTTTGTTTGCCGCTAAGCCAATGAGACTGGCAAGTCACCAATACTGGTTATGAATTACGCTTTTTTTGCGTATTGCCCTAAAAGTCAGACACACAACACAGTCACTAGCCATACTGTATAATTACTGTATTTATTTGTCATCTAACATTTAGGTTTTAATGCAATATTTACTTAAATAGACGACATTGTTCATCATATTCTTATCACTGTTTGTGTTATGCTAATAGTATTTTTTTTAAAGAAATATATATTTTAAGATGTTCTTTGTGAGATAGACTACCTCAGTACATAAACTCACCTGTTTAAAAAAAATGGGTTTTTAATGCATCACGATTTTCAGATTAAATAAAGTTTAGAAATTTTTTATAATTTCCAGTGTCAAGTTCACAGATTATTCTTCAATTTCGGAGACGTGTGTATTCATCACTTGCGATAAAACCATGCGTACTATTAATCCATTGTGCTATAAACATTCGTGCTATAAATCACTTGTGCTATAAACATTCGTGCTATAAATCACTTGTGCTATAAACATTCGTGCTATAAATCACTTGTGCTATAAACATTCGTGCTATAAATCACTTGTGCTATAAACATTCGTGCTATAAATCACTTGTGCTATAAACATTCATGCTATAAATCACTTGTGCTATAAACATTCGTGCTATAAATCACTTGTGCTATAAATTACAAACTGCTATAATACGTTTTAGAAATAAATTACGTACGCTATAATTCTAAGTGCTAAACCATTTTTAAAATAAATTACTCGTGAAGTAAAAATAAGTGCTAAAAACTACGTGTATTGAATATTTTTACACTTCTTTACTTGTGCTGCAATCATTTGTAACATTACTGTTACATGCACTTAAAATATTCTGTTTGTTTAATTTGATTTGTTTAACACAGTTTAACCATGATAAGTAAAATGAGTATAACACATCTCTATACTCACGCATTTTGACTGTCATCAATTAAACCATTGATTGCAAACTTTCCTGTGATGTTTTTATAGGTTAATACGTAGCACTGAAAGCTTCCTGAAAGAGAAAATCAACAAATGTAATACTAAAAATAGGCACAGAATGTCTCTCACACACAAACACACAGGGGCGCCGAGAGGGGGCAGGGGGTCATTGCCAGGTGGCCTGCATCTGTAAGGGGGCCCGGCCGCCCCGACCATGTCAATTTTTTCACGACTTTTTGTTTATTAAGGGGTCCGCAACGATATCCTGCCCTGGAGCCCGTGTTGGCTCTCGGCGCCACTGCAAACACACACACACACACACATACACACACACAAAAGTCGATTACAAAATTTTTCCCAAATAAATCAACATAGGTTTTGAGTTAAGAATACGGGGTCGAAATAGACTAGCCTCACCAACATGTTGATGCTCCAAAGACCACAGAACATAACCTTTACTTTGTATGTGTGTATGTATGTACGTATGTATGTATATGTATGCATGTGTATGTATGTATGTATGTATGTATATATGTGTATGTGCGTATGTATGTATGTATTTATGCATGTATGTGTGTGTGTGAATAAGACAATATATATATATATATAGCAAAAGTATAATATATATATAAGCGATTTGGGTTCTGCGTTAAATCGAAAGTAAAGAATTAAAACAAAAGTATCCCAGTCTCATGAAAAAATCGGATCTGCCCGAAACCAAAAATAACCTAGCCTGCTGATCAAGACTAAGGGTATATAGCTCTATGCAAAGGTTTAACAGGGTACAGCTAGTGTAATAAATTATTATGTGTGAGTATAAATGTTCTATAGGGGAATGTTGGGCTGCGTTATGCACATTTTGTGGACACAAAAAAAAAACCAACTTAAAATTCAATTTAAAATTCTTCCTGCTAAAAGGGCAAATGAAGTCTAGAATTCACCAGCAGCCTCGATTCCGGCTGACATGTGTAGATGGTGCTATTGCTATTATGGCTTAGAACAGTGATGCTCAAATTGGGGAGGGGGGTTGTTAGGTTAGGTTAATGGATCATCGGTTAGTTTGTGGGCGAACGTTAAGGGGACTGCAACAATATTTAAATTTAATTAATTTACCTAAAATCTATGTGTGCATATTTTAAACTCTATTTTCTAGGCTACATATATCACCTAATAAATACCCCCCCCCCCTTTATTTTCCGTATTTCAAAGTCTCCGTCTGAGACCCTCAAAAAAACCTAACAATGGCAATTTGTGGTCTTTATATAAATTCACAATACGAATCTCCAACATAAATCTCAATAGATTAAATCTTCAGAGAAGAGAGATCTGTGCCCGGGGGTCGGGGATGGGGGTGGGGGTGGCATACGTACCTTCTTAGATTAGGCCACCGACAAACGTCATCGCGTAAAACCAGACTCCCTTTCACGAACATAACTAAAAGCACACTGTCGTTATCAGAGGAGTCGCAAATAACCTAAGGGGTGGGGGGTGGGGAGTGGGGAGGAAGAGGAGGGGGGCATTATAATAACGTCAATATGGTTTACCATTTTTATTTTTTGGAAACACAATGTTGTTTCCACTTCTGGTGAAGTTACCAATGTTAGTAGTTTCCTGCCAGAGTAACAGGTCTGTAACAAGGTAAAGAACGAGATTTAAAGTTTTTATTTATTTGTGTCAAAACATAAAGTAAACATTTAATGCATGAAACTTGTAAAAATGTAATGAAAAAAAAATATATAAGTTATTTTATTTGCATTTAGCATCAATAGTGCTGTAGCTTGAAAATGTAAATTATGTTTTGTATTACATATGGACTCACTGGTACACTCCTTTGTATTACATATGGACTCACTCCTTTGTATACATTTCACCAATGTAGCCGCTTTAAAACTGTACTCAATGTTTTAATATTCTTTATCCCAGCACCAGTGGCGTAGGTAGGGTACTGCGGGTTGTGTGGCTACTCAGGGCGCCAGACTAGGAAGGGACGCCGAAAAGCGATTTTCAATGTTTTTTTCCTTTTTTTCAAATTGGGAGGAGGGCGCCTAATATTTTTTAGCTCCCACAGAGCGCCACAATAGCTACATACGGCTCTGCCCAGCACAATAGCTACATACGGCTCTTCCCAGCACAATAGCTACATACTGCTCTGTCCAGCAGAAGCTTTAACCTTTCATCTTTTACATTTTTTTTCAACTTATCCAATTAGCTTGTACATAAACAATCTTATCTTATTAGCTTGTACGTTAAACAATCTTATCTAATTAGCTTGTACATAAACAATCTTATCTAATTAGCTTGTACATAAACAATCTTATCTAATTAGCTTGTACATAAACAATCTTATCTAATTAGCTTGTACATAAACAATCTTATCTAATTAGCTTGTACGTTAAACAATCTTATCTTATTAGCTTGTACATTAAACAATCTTATCTCACCAACATGTGTGCCTAATGAAACGTCATGGTTTGTAAACTTCGAAGAGTTCAGAATACTTTGAGTAAAATATTCCATAGAGCTAATCAGCCCACTCACTCCTGCATCAGAAGAGTTGTTTCCCTTGGACACACCTTTCCAAACGCCATCATCGGACGAGAACAATGTTTGAACAACATTCGCTACATTCTGAAATATATATATATATATATATATATATATATATATATATATACAATATACATATATATATAACGAATAAATACATGTATTAGTTGACCTTAATCACATAGATAAAGCTACGCTAGACTAAGCAAAAGTAATTTGTTCCTTAGCCCCCCCCCCTCCCGCGCCCGTCCCTTAAACTTCGCCATTGAATGTGAACTAAAAACCGAATGCAAAGATAAATTTGACGCAAACACATCGTTACCTCCACTGCCTCCTTGGTTACAACAATGTTGTATTTTTCCGTCCTCTGTCCCAGCTGGGCCAGAACTTCCGACATTTTCACAATATCTCCTGACAAGATGGAAGACGGGCCAAGCTTGAACACATTGACGATCTCTTTAGTTAATTGGTTGACACCATCAGGTGTAGTAACATTTGTTAACTGTCAGAATGCATAGTTCATATAAACAAATAAATAATACACATAAATATATTTAAATTAATCTGCGTGTCGTGTTGACACACCATCTGCCTGATTGTCTGCCTGTCTATCTATGTGCCTGTTTGCCTTACTGTTTTTTAGCGCATTTTTCGAGAAAAAAAATGCGCTATTGTCCCCGTTTTGTCTGTCTGTCTGTCTGTCTGTCATCACCCTAGATCTCAACAACCATAAGTCCTATATCCATGATGTATATACCTTTTTGTAGGTCTTGGCCTGCCATGTGTGCATCAAACTTCCGTTTCGCGATCTGACCTCTAAGGGGCGAGATTTACAATATAAGCTATATTAACAAAGGGACGTAACTCATTATTTTTTTGGTAACAGTTATTCAACATGACTTACTCCCCTTAATTTATAAAACCCATAATACATAACACGAAAATGCGCTAACACGTCCTGTGTCCGAAACGGAACAGGCTTGATTGCTTGTTTTTTTTCTCTTTGACTATCTGCCCTATCTGTCTGACTGGCTGTCAATATACTATCATCACTGAATGTCCCCTCCCCCCAACCAGTAAATATGTCAGCTCAATTTTCTTCTTTGTGTCTAATTCACTGAAATCTTGTATATATTTTTATGTTATTCAGATTCATTCTATTTATCTCTATTAACTATTATATAGCCCAATATAGATAAATGTACACATATTATATATAGCCCTATGTAAAGAAATGTAAACATATTATATATCCCTATGTAAAGAAACGTAAACATATTATATATAGCCCTATGTAAAAAAAATGTAATCATATTGTATAGCCCTATGTAAAGAAATGTAAACATATTATATATAACCCTATGTAAAGAAATGTAAACATATTACTTTGCATATTTTAATAAATCTTATAATATAGGTTTTTTCCCCACTCCTACACAAACATTTTGTTGACAAATCAATTACCAATCAATCAATAATGTATTGATCACTTACGTTGTTCAATAAACTAGCAAAAGAAGTTCTGTTGCATCTCGAGAAGTCTCCAGGTTCCCATGACCCCACATCATTACATTTTTTGTATACATTTCCTTTGGATAAACAGAACAGTTAGGATAGAAGATGATCTTAGTTTATCCAGTCTCTTTCTCGCTCTCTCTTTCTCTCTCTCTCTCTCTCTATCTCTCCACATACTCCCTAATTACGTAAATTTGATAAATATATCTCTCATAGTTATAAACCACTAGAACAATTGCTATGGTGCTCATCTTTCACCCCATCACAGCCTAGAGTGCAATGGCCAAGGAGGAACCACGGGAGACACCCTTAGGGACTAGCAGAACGCTTGCGCTTTCCCCCAACAAATGCACCGTAAAACTATTTAAGTTGGTTGCGCTTGGGTACATTTCACCAGGACATGAGAAACTTTCTTTCAGCGAGGATCAAACCCCGGACGTCAAGGTCGACAGTCGAGCGTCTACACTGCTCGACCACCCATCCACCTATTTGTCTATTCCAAAAAAAACAAACAAAATAACAACAACAAAACTTACTGCACAGTGCAACAAGTCAACCTTACGCTCTCATTTCTTTTTTTTATTTACATGTCATAAATATATCCGTACCAGAGGTGTTTTACACAGGGTTTGTCTATTGTTTATCAACAAAAGCAACAACAGAGCTATATTACAAACTGTCTATAGTTTATAAATAAAGCAACAACAGAGCTATATTACAAACTGTCTATAGTTTATAAATAAAGCAACAACATAGCTATATTACACACTGTAAAGTGTAAACAATATTTACTTGGTATATTCTCTTACTTATTTTGTGTTTGTTCACAATTTGTGTGTGTGTGGGTGTGTCTATTATTTAAATACCTGTGTAATTAGCTGGACATGGCGATGTGGCCTCTCTGTCAGCAACTGTTGCTGAGAAAATAGACCCACGCTCTTGAATGTTTGGACATTTCAATCCTGGAACAAACGAAAGGTTTGAAGTAAATTGAAATATATAATTACTTAGAGCGACCCGGTGACGTAACTGGGGGGGGGAGGGGGGAAGGAGAGGAATGGTCTATCGGGTATAGGGCAGCATTTTCAGAGTTCGACCCAGGCGTTACTATCGCTAGTGTGAACGCTAATGTGTTTAAAAATCTTGAAAACTTATAACCACATTCAATAATGGTCATTTCATTGAAAATTAGTAAAAACATTTCATAACTTTTTTATGAATACTTATCGTTATGTCCAAAAAGAAGCAAGTCTTTGAGACGTTTTCAGGTGTATATATATATATATATATATATATATATATATATATATATATACATATATATATATATATATATATATATATATATATATATGCTGCACGGGCTTATAAACACCCACATACTCCTACAGGCTCCCACAACTCCAACATACTCCCATAGACTCCCAAAACGCCCACATGCTCCCACTTACTCTCATAGACTCCCATAACTCCCACATGCTCCCACATACTTCCATAGACTCCCACATACTCCCATAGACTCCCACCTTCTCCCATTGACTCCCACATACTTCAATAGACTCCAACCACTCCCACATACTCGCATAGACTCTTATAGACTACCATTGACTCCCAGAAGCTCCCACGTACTCCCACATACTCCAATAGTCTCCCACATGCTCTCACATACTTCCGTAGACTCACACATGCCCCCATAAGCTCTCACATACTCCCATAGACTCCCACATACTCCCATATAATCCCACATGCTCCCACATACCTCCATAGACTCCCACATTCTCCCACATACTCCCATAGACTCCAATCAGTCCCACATATTCCCATAGACTCCCATATGCTCCCACATACTTCCATAGACTCCAACAAGTCCCATATACTCCCACATGCTCCACATACCTCCATAGACTCCCACATACTCCCATAGACTCCAACCAGTCCCACATACTCCCATAGACTCCCACATGCTCCCACATACTTTCATAAAATCCCAAAACTCCCACTTTCTCCCATAGACTGAACTAATTATAAAAAAACAATAACACAATTTACCTGCTGACGTTGTTGCTTCTGTTGTTGAGGTCGTGCTTACTGAAAATAAAGATACAATGTTCCTTTAGTATATATTGATTTACTAACATTGGAAGATACAATCATTACATCAATTAACGTGTCAATCTACCTATCGGTCCGTTAGTCCAAGTATCGGGTCATTTGACAAAACAAAACCACACACAAAACAAAATCACCTACAGGTGAAAACCACACACAAGACAAAACCACACACAAGACAAAACCACACACAAGACAAAACCACACACAAGACATAAGTACACACAAGACAAAACTACACACAAGACACAATAATACAAACACAATATCAATTGTAATAAAGAATGAAATGGTTTTATTTCGTTTAACGCAGTTATAAGTAACATTTTGTTTTCTATCATGGTGCTTTCTGATTGGCTGTGTCAGGACTAATTCTGTGGTACACACAAGTTTGGTTTCCGCTGGATGTCTTCTGAAATAGAATTAATACAAATTTATCACAAAGTAAAAATATGTTTCATTATTATAAAAATATATAGGTTACAGCTTTCAGTTGCAAAATAGCTGATTTAAAAAATAAAAGGAAACTTTCACTACTAAGCTCAAAGTTCTTTGGAGACAAAAGTTTGGTGCGGCCATTACATCGTTACTGCTGAACTAAAGATATGCCTGAAATAGAAAAAAAAAATGTCATTTAGATTGAACTTAAAGAAATCTATTTAAAGTCTGCACTGGTCCCACATATTGGCGATAATAGCAACAACTTTTAATGAATTTACAATGTACATGTACAAATAAATACAAGTGGAAAACACGCTATTTTAAATTATCTTCTATAAATACCACGCTCAAGCATTCAAAAAATGTTTTTTTCATAACATAGTAGGTGATCGGACTTTGTTTTGACCACTTAAGAAACTATGTCGCCTATTTAGTCCGATATTAAGTTACTAGATGGCAACCAAGTTGATTTTATTTATAATTTCTGTTTTGTCATAAATATATATTTATATCCAATTTTCTTTGTATCTCATTCAAAATTCCTTAAATTATGCTCTGACATGCGACTTACTAACAAAGGAAAATCCTATTCATATCAATTCTATGATCTTATTTTTCTGTGTTGATAATATAAAACTTATTATTAACAATAATTACCTGTATTTCAACGTTTAACACACAATCCGCTATAAACCAATTCCTTTTACTAAATATTAACCATAACACTCTATCCCGCCTAAACACTAATTGAATACCTGCCTTGCTATTGGTAAGATTTTCGTGGAACCAAATGAGTATTAAGCTAACTTGTAATGAAAACACACTCTCAGACTTATAAGTTAATTACTACAACATAGTACATATAAACTATCTATACACTGCGAAACCTTTTCGTGGATATCAACCCCAGTTCAACTGTGAGGTTATCATGAAGAGGTCCATGTATTTATTTGGGGGTCTGTGTATTTTAATGTTAAGAACAATATTGAGAAACTTTTTAGTTAATTTTTATTTTTATTTTAACAACCTAAAGGTTAAATTATTAACAACCGTGAGTCGGTTTCTTACTGTGGCAGCCAAATTGTAAATGGTTGTTCCTTATCCTTCTCTAAAAGACCTTTTTTACAATTAAATATTTATTTATATATGAAATACATTGAATCATGAAATTAATTTAAAGAGTTAAAGATAATTTGGAAGGTTGAGCATTAAATATCATCTGTTTAGAGTTTTTTTGTGTGCTAAATTATTAATTTAGTGTGGAAATTAGTGAAACTTTATTTCTTTATTAATATATTGTTCTAAAAGAAATATTTATATTTTAAAGTAATAAGGAGAAAAACAGAAGATCAAACTTCTTCATAACTTGGCGTAACTTGAGAAGGAGGGCACTTTGAATAAAAACATGGGCAGCATTTTCATCACTTTAATATGGGCAGCATTTTCAACACTTTAATATGGGCAGCATTTTCATCACTTTAATATGGGCAGCATTTTCATCACTTTAACATGGGCAGCATTTTCATCACTTTAATATGGGCAGCATTTTCATCACTTTAATATGGGCAGCATTTTCATCACTTTAACATAAGCAGTATTTTCATCACTTTAATATGGGCAGCATTTTCATCACTTTAATATGGGCAGTATTTTCATCACTTTAATATATACTTTGGCACGGGAATGGGTCAGCATTATTTTTGAGTTCATCCCGTGGGCAACGTATGCTAGTTATGCTACTATTTTGTTAAAATTGAGATCATATCAAATAAATTTAATTCTAATAGTCTACCGTAGCCTTTAATTTAGACGAATTAATGACATTTAGATGTTAAAGCGATACAAAAACTAATAATAAATAGTTAATAAGAAATGTGAAACACAATGTTCTAGAAATATCTGTTTATCTTTATCTATTGTTCAATCTGTTTATGTCCCTTTCATGATGCAGCTTTCCTTTATATAACTCTTTACATGGTCAGCTTTACAGACTGTTTGACTCTCGACCACTGACTCTTTTGGGCTACTTCGCCAAATCCATGTAATGATAATTTATTAATATAGGGCTGCTAAATTTAAAGCACCTATACTATCTGTAATTGGTAAAAAAAAATCTTCAAAATCATGCCAAAAAAAATATATATTTACCTTTTTTTTCAATCCAGATATTGCAGAAAAATAAAAATAAAATGCATGGTGTTGGATGTTCCGACGTTGGAACAATTCTTTGAATCACACCGTTGTTTTAATTAGACTAAAAATCTCTGAGTTGGAACAGTTATGTGAATCACACCGTTGTTTTAATCAGACAAACAAAGTATGCTATAATGAACGTGAGTGTTAAAAGATGTTTTAGAGAGAGCACTTGTGACTGCCCCCATTGTACACTTACACAAACACGTATTTTTAACTTCCTGAATGTCACATATCATTATACAGTAGATATGTGTCATCTGTCACACGTTCATTGTGCAGTAGATATGTGTCATCTGTTGGAGAACTTTATATTATAAACATTATAATAATAGACTGTTGATATATATTGGCCCCAGTCGTTAATTAGACAATTGACATTTGATATATATTGGCCCCAGTCGTTAATTAGACAATTGACATTTGATATATATTGGCCCCAGTAGTTAAATAGACAATTGACATTTGATATAAATTGGCGCAAGTCGTTAATTAGACAATTGACATTTGATATATATTGGCCCCAGTCGTTAATTACGCAATGGACATTCGATATATATTGGCCCCAGATGTTAATTAGACAATTGACATTTGATATATATTGGCCCCAGTCGTTAATTAGACAATTGACATTTGATATATATTGGCCCCAGTCGTTAATTAGACAATGGACATTTGATATATATTGGCCCCAGTCATTAGACAATGGACATTTGATATATATTGGCCCCGTCGTTAATTAGACAATTGACATTTGGTATATATATATTGGCCACAGTCGTTAATTAGACAATGGACATTTGGTATATATTGGCCCCGTCGTTAATTAGACAATTGACATTTGGTATATATATTGGCCACAGTCGTTAATTAGACAAGGGACATTTGGTATATATATTGGCCACAGTCGTTATTAGACAATGGACATTTGATATATATTGGCCACAGTCGTTAATTAGACAATTGACATTTGATATATATTGGCCCAAGTCGTTAATTAGACATTGACATTTGGTATATATATTGGCCACAGTCGTTAATTAGACAATTGACATTTAATATATATTGGCCCCGTCATTAATTAGACAATGGACAATTGATATATATTGGCCCCGTCGTTAATTAGACAATTGACATTTGGTATATATATTGGCCACAGTCGTTAATTAGAAATTGACATTTGATATATATTGGCTCAAGTCGTTAATTAGACAATTGACATTTGGTATATATTGGCTCAAGTCGTTAATTAGACAATTGACATTTGGTATATATATTGGCCACAGTCATTAATTAGACAATTGACATTTGATATATATATATATATATATATATATATATATATTGGCTTAAGTCGTTAATTAGACAGTTGACATTTGATATATATATTGGCTCAAATCGTTAATTAGACATTTGACATTTGGTATATATATTGGCTCCATTTGTCAATGTAATACGAAGAGTAAAATGTTTCATGTATTTCGTTGAAGTTATTTACCGAGCGGTTCTAATAAAGTACACCCAGATGATCGATAAAGTCAATTAGTGCGACTTGAATGACATGATAAATAATAAAATACAAAATTTATAAAAAAGAAAAAAAAAAGTCCATTGTCAACTAATACAGTGCCCTACTATCAGCTAATACAGTGCCCTACTGTCAACTAATACAGTGCCCTACTGTCAACTAATACAGTGCCCTACTGTCAAATAATACAGTGCCATACTGTCAACTAATACAGTGCCCTACTGTCAACTAATGGAGTGCCCTACATTTTTCTTGGAGTGGTCGCAATGTATGATGTGAGAGTCGAGAAAAA
>JAGDYQ010000173.1:1627563-1640441 GCA_021962125.1 Bulinus truncatus | reverse complement strand
GGATAATGGTAGTTGTTTAGGACAATTGAAGCTGTTTAGGACAATGGTAGTTTTTTAGGACAATGGTAGTAGTTTAGGACAATGGTAGTATTTAGGACAATGGTAGTTGTTTAGGACAATGGTAGTTGTTTAGGACAATGGTAGTTGTTTAGGACAATGGTAATTGTTTAGGACAATGGTAGTTTTTTACTTTGGGACTCTAGAACGATGGTAATTTTACTGTCTTTAAACTTTTCAATATTTTCTTTTCAATAACAAATAAATAAATTCAAACAGTTGTCCTCTCAATATACTTACATTCACATTTCTACTGAGATCATCCCACATAAATGACTCGTCATATCCCCTCTCTTTCTTTAGTCCAGTCCAGTATTCATTATCAAACTTCGGGAATTTCTCTGGAAAAGTAAATAAGTGCTAGATGAGATGAGTTATCACCCTTTTTATATATTTTTTGCAAACTTTGTTTATATCAATGAGTCCAGCACCGAAATGAAGAATAGAGAATCTATTTATAGTCTAGTATATTCTATACAAAATAGACTCAAATGTGCAGCGAAAAAAAATAGAAGGTTTCTTTTTTTGAATAAAAATATAGAAAAACCTTTTTTAACAAAACATTTTTTATTAAAATGTACACAAAAGTAAAGAATAAAATTATTCCTGAGGTCATAAAATATTTATATAATCATTACTAAAAATATAAGCGTGGGTATTACCTGTTTATAAACAGCCTAAAAGTAATGTTTAATCTCGCTAATGGTTACCTGTTTATAAACATAGTAAAACTAATGTTTTGTCCTGCTAATGATTACCTGTTTATAAATATCGTGAAACTGATGTTTAGTCCTGCTGATGATTACCTGTTGATAAACATCTGAAACTAATGTTTAGTCCTGCTGATGATTACCTGTTTATAAACATCGTAAAACTAATGTTTTGTCCTGCTAATGATTACCTGTTTATAAACATCGTAAAACTAATGTTTTGTCCTGCTAATGATTACCTGTTTATAAACATCTGAAACTAATGTTTTGTCCTGCTAATGATTACCTGTTTATAAACATCGTGATACTAATGTTTATCCCTGCTGATGATTACCTGTTTATAAACATCGTGAAACTGATGTTTTGTCCTGCTAATGATTACCTGTTTATAAACAGAGTGCAATGTTGAAATCACTCACCTTTAAAAGCTCTGATCTTTCTTTCGGTGTTGATTTTCACCAAGGTCGCCCCGTGGGTACGGCACTGACTCTCTGCCTTGGCATGGTTCACCGGCGAGTTACTCAACCACAGGCAGGTGACGTCTTGACCGTCGTTAAATTCCGTCCACCCCTCGGAACAAAACCAGTTGGCGGCTGGTGGTGACACTGTTACACCGTTCTGGACTGAGTTGTCCGCGCCGGACATCTCTTTGATGCTGACCGCTGTGACACAAAGTAGCAACCACGCGTGCAACATTGTTATATCAATATATTTCAATAAGAACAAGCCCTCAATGCACTTGAGTTAACGTCACGGTTCAATTATGCACCGATTGTATCGTTCAGAAGTTTATTTTATCATTGTCCCTATTACTCTGATGTGAATCAAATGCATTCAGAATAAAGTGAGCTGACAAAATAAGTCAACTTCCAAATGTTAAGGAACTTTTTCTACACTATACGCATGAAGGAAACTGACTTGTAGGTCAAGATGCGGTCAAATCTTTCAACGCTGTCCAGTAAGTTCGCCCCTAACCCGTACCACCTTGCTAGTGGTCACTTCAACTGTTTTGATTCTGTTCTCAAATTATTTCTGGCAGTCTCTAGTCGTGTAAATTTCACTTATCAAACATAACAATGTAGGTGTTACTTATCAAACATAACAATGTAGGTGTTACTTATCAAACATAACAATGTAGGTGTTACTCATCAAACATAACAATGTGGGTGTTACTTATCAAACATAACAATGTAGGTGTTACTTATCAAACATAACAATGTAGGTGTTACTTATCAAACATAACAATGTAGGTGCTAATTATCAAACATAACAATGAAGGTGTTACTTATCAAACATAACAATGTAGGTGTTACTTATCAAACATAACAATGTAGGTGTTACTTATCAAACATAACAATGTAGGTGCTAATTATCAAACATAACAATGTAGATTTCTTCGTTCTTTTATATTTTCACATTTCAGATAACTTGGTCCAGTCTCCAACAAATCTCCTCATTTATATTTTTTTTTCAGACAGAAACTAAATAATTTATTCCAAAATCTAAGTTAATTGGTGCATGCATTTTAAAAAGTTAGAACTTTCTAGCAGAAGCAGTTGCGGAGCCTAGGAGAAATGTTTGAGTTTTATTACAGTTCTGAATGAGAATGTATTTGATGTTCCTTCATTTGTCACAGACAAAAACGTAGATGGACAGAAAATATTCCGAGACGTCTGATATTGAGAATATTTTCAGTCCATCAATGCGTGAGAACCATTGTTTATTCTGTCAACTCCAGATAAAACTAAATAGGTTGTAAAACAATCCCATGGTTCGAGAAAGTCACATACGATAGTCTACACTCGACATTGGTAACTGAGACGACTTGTCCCGAGATAATAGACCGGAGCTGTATCCACAGGCTAAACGTATTTGAAAATGAGAACGTGAAGTGATGAAAATTCAGAAATCATTTCACAATACAAAAGCATTAACAGATAAATAAGCAAGATTACTGGATATGAAATAGGTCCATTCGGTAAAATGATGGATAATAAAATAGAAAAGTTATTTTTTCTTCTTAACTTTTCATATAGTTAAAGAAAATAAATTTTTAAATGTTTATAAGTAGCACAATAAAAAAAACCAGAAAGTCAAAAAGTCTGAAATTAAAATAAAAATCAGACTAAACTATCGCGCAAATTAACTTCAGTAAATAATATAATGTTCTATTTTTTGTACAGTAATCTAAAATTGTTCTATAAAAGTGTTTTTTTTCTTCCCACAATATCAGAACAAGAGAAGCATCATTCAAATCAACTCTTACTCTATAGTCATAAACACTAACTGAAGCAACACTTACTCATAGACATAAACACCAAACTGAAGCAACACTTACTCTATAGACATAAACACTAACTCAAACAACACTTACTCTATAGACATAAACACTAACTCAATTAACACTTACTCTATAGACATACACACTAACTCAAACAACACTTACTCTAAAGACATAAACACTAACTCAAACAACACTTACTCTATAGACATACACACTAGCTCAAACAACACTTACTCTATAGACATACACACTAACTCAAACAACACTTACTCTAAAGACATAAACACTAACTCAAACAACACTTACTCTATAGACATACACACTAACTCAAACAAACACTCTTACACACAATTACCAACTCAAACACAGGCAGAGCTGACATAAAAACAAATATAGAACTACTATAACTCTACTTAGAATTTGTATTTTTTAAAATTTCTTTTTAATCTATTGTTAAAGTAGGGGCGTGGTGTAGGTTCTAGTGTTATAAAGTGGCTGGTAGTGTAGTGTATAGTCAAGTGTTATAAAGTTGGGGATGGCTGGTAGTGTAGTGTATGGTCTAGTGTTATTAAGTTGGGGATGGCTGGTAGTGTAGTGTATGGTCTAGTGTTATAGAGTTGGGGATGGCTGGTAGTGTAGTGTATGGTCTAGTGTTATAGAGTTGGGGATGGCTGGTAGTGTAGTGTATAGCCAAGTGTTATAAAGTTGGGGATGGCTGGTAGTGTAGTGTATGGTCTAGTGTTACAGAGTTGGGGATGGCTGGTAGTGTAGTGTATGGTCTAGTGTTATATAGTTGGGGATGGCTGGTAGTGTAGTGTATGGTCTAGTGTTATAAAGTTGGGGATGGCTGGTAGTGTAGTGTATGGTCTAGTGTTATATAGTTGGGGATGGCTGGTAGTGTAGTGTATGGTCTAGTGTTATAGAGTTGGGGATGGCTGGTAGTGTATTGTATGGTCTACTGTTATAGAGTTGGGGATGGCTGGTAGTGTAGTGTATGGTCTAGTGTTATAAAGTTGGGGATGGCTGGTAGTGTAGTGTATGGTCTAGTGTTATAGAGTTGGGGATGGCTGGTAGTGTAGTGTATGGTCTAGTGTTATAAAGTTGGGGATGGCTGGTAGCGTAGTGTATGGTCTAGTGCTATAAAGTTGGGGATGGCTGTTGGTGCAGTGTAGGGTGTAGTGCTATAAAGTTGAGGATGGCTGGTAGTGTAGTGTATGATCTAGTGCTATAAAGTGGGGGATGGATGGCGGTGTAGTGTATGGTCTAGTGCTATAAAGTGGGCGGTGGCTTGTGGTGTATGGTCTAGTGTTATAAAGTGGGCGGTGGCTTGTGGTGTGGTGTATGGTCTAGTGCTATAAAGTGGGCGGTGGCTTGTGGTGTGGTGTATGGTCTAGTGTTATAAAGTGGGCGGTGGCTTGTGGTGTGGTGTATGGTCTAGTGCTATAAAGTGGGCGGTGGCTTGTGGTGTGGTGTATGGTCTAGTGTTATAAAGTGGGCTGTGGCTTGTGGTGTGGTGTATGGTCTAGTGCTATAAAGTGGGCGGTGGCTTGTGGTGTGGTGTATGGTCTAGTTATATAAAGTGGGCGGTGGCTTATGGTGTGGTGTATGGTCTAGTGCTATAAAGTGGGCGGTGGCTTGTGGTGTGGTGTATGGTCTAGTGCTATAAAGTGGGCGGTGGCTTGTGGTGTGGTGTATGGTCTAGTGATATAAAGTGGGCTGTGGCTTGTGGTGTGGTGTATGGTCTAGTGCTATAAAGTGGGTGATGGCTTGTGGTGTGGTGTATGGTCTAGTGTTATAAAGTGGGCGATGGCTTGTGGTGTGGTGTATGGTCTAGTGTTATAAAGTGGGCGGTGGCTTATGGTGTGGTGTATGGTCTAGTGCTATAAAGTGGGCGGTGGCTTGTGGTGTGGTGTATGGTCTAGTGTTATAAAGTGGGCTGTGGCTTGTGGTGTGGTGTATGGTCTAGTGCTATAAAGTGGGCGGTGGCTTGTGGTGTGGTGTATGGTCTAGTTATATAAAGTGGGCGGTGGCTTATGGTGTGGTGTATGGTCTAGTGCTATAAAGTGGGCGGTGGCTTGTGGTGTGGTGTATGGTCTAGTGCTATAAAGTGGGCGGTGGCTTGTGGTGTGGTGTATGGTCTAGTGATATAAAGTGGGCTGTGGCTTAGGTGTGGTGTATGGTCTAGTGCTATAAAGTGGGTGATGGCTTGTGGTGTGGTGTATGGTCTAGTGTTATAAAGTGGGCGATGGCTTGTGGTGTGGTGTATGGTCTAGTGTTATAAAGTGGGCGGTGGCTTATGGTGTGGTGTATGGTCTAGTGCTATAAAGTGGGCGGTGGCTTGTGGTGTGGTGTGGTGTATGGTCTAGTTATATAAAGTGGGCGGTGGCTTATGGTGTGGTGTATGGTCTAGTGCTATAAAGTGGGCGGTGGCTTGTGGTGTGGTGTATGGTCTAGTGCTATAAAGTGGGCGGTGGCTTGTGGTGTGGTGTATGGTCTAGTGATATAAAGTGGGCTGTGGCTTGTGGTGTGGTGTATGGTCTAGTGCTATAAAGTGGGTGATGGCTTGTGGTGTGGTGTATGGTCTAGTGTTATAAAGTGGGCGATGGCTTGTGGTGTGGTGTATGGTCTAGTGTTATAAAGTGGGCGGTGGCTTGTGGTGTGGTGTATGGTCTAGTTATATAAAGTGGGCGATGGCTTGTGGTGTGGTGTATGGTCTAGTGCTATAAAGTGGGCGGTGGCTTGTGGTGTGGTGTATGGTCTAGTGCTATAAAGTGGGTGATGGCTTGTGGTGTGGTGTATGGTCTAGTGTTATAAAGTGGGCGATGGCTTGTGGTGTGGTGTATGGTCTAGTGTTATAAGGTTGGCGGTGGCTTGTGGTGTGGTGTATGGTCTAGTTATATAAAGTGGGCGGTGGCTTGTGGTGTGGTGTATGCTCTAGTGCTATAAAGTGGGCGGTGACTTGTGGTGTGGTGTATGGTCTAGTGCTATAAAGTGGGCGGTGGCTTGTGGTGTGGTGTATGGTCTAGTGCTATAAACTGGGCTGTGGCTTGTGGTGTGGTGTATGGTCTAGTGTTATAAAGTGGGCGATGGCTTGTGGTGTGGTGTATGGTCTAGTGTTATAAAGTTGGCGGTGGCTTGTGGTGTGGTGTATGGTCTAGTTATATAAAGTGGGCGGTGGCTTGTGGTGTGGTGTATGGTCTAGTGCTATAAAGTGGGCGGTGGCTTGTGGTGTGGTGTATGGTCTAGTGTTATAAAGTGGGCGGTGGCTTGTGGTGTGGTGTATGGTCTAGTGCTATAAAGTGGGCTGTGGCTTGTGGTGTGGTGTATGGTCTAGTGCTATAAAGTGAGAGGTGGTTTGTGGTGTGGTGTATGGTCTAGTGCTATAAAGTGGGCGGTGGCTTGTGGTGTGGTGTATGGTCTAGTGCTATAAAGTG
This sequence comes from Bulinus truncatus, assembly GCA_021962125.1. Lineage (NCBI taxonomy): Eukaryota > Metazoa > Mollusca > Gastropoda > Planorbidae > Bulinus > Bulinus truncatus. The sequence continues at coordinate 1,633,956 of JAGDYQ010000173.1, read as the reverse complement.
GGCGGTGGCTTGTGGTATGGTGTATGGTCTAGTGCTATAAAGTGGGCTGTGGCTTGTGGTGTGGTGTATGGTCTAGTGCTATAAAGTGGGCGGTGGCTTGTGGTGTGGTGTATGGTCTAGTTATATAAAGTGGGCGGTGGCTTGTGGTGTGGTGTATGGTCTAGTGCTATAAAGTGGGTGATGGCTTGTGGTGTGGTGTATGGTCTAGTGTTATAAAGTTGGCGGTGGCTTGTGGTGTGGTGTATTGTCTAGTGTTATAAAGTGGGCTGTGGCTTGTGGTGTGGTGTATGGTCTAGTGCTATAAAGTGAGAGGTGGTTTGTGGTGTGGTGTATGGTCTAGTTATATAAAGTGGGCGGTGGCTTGTGGTGTGGTGTATGGTCTAGTGCTATAAAGTGGGCGGTGGCTTGTGGTATGGTGTATGGTCTAGTGCTATAAAGTGGGCTGTGGCTTGTGGTGTGGTGTATGGTCTAGTGCTATAAAGTGGGCGGTGGCTTGTGGTGTGGTCTGGGTTAGGGTGTATGGTCTAGTTATATAAAGTGGGCGGTGGCTTGTGGTGTGGTGTATGGTCTAGTGCTATAAAGTGGGCGATGGCTTGTGGTGTGGTGTATGGTCTAGTGTTATAAAATGGGCGATGGCTTGTGGTGTGGTGTATGGTCTAGTGTTATAAAGTTGGCGGTGGCTTGTGGTGTGGTGTATGGTCTAGTGTTATAAAGTGGGCGGTGGCTTGTGGTGTGGTGTATGGTCTAGTGTTATAAAGTGGGCGGTGGCTTGTGGTGTGGTGTATGGTCTAGTGCTATAAAGTGGGCTCTGGCTTGTGGTGTGGTGTATGGTCTAGTGCTATAAGGTGGGCGGTGGCTTGTGGTGTGGTGTATGGTCTAGTGTTATAAAGTGGGCGGTGGCTTGTGGTGTGGTGTATGGTCTAGTGCTATAAAGTGGGCGGTGGCTTGTGGTATGGTGTATGGTCTAGTGCTATAAAGTGGGCTGTGGCTTGTGGTGTGGTGTATGGTCTAGTGCTATAAAGTGGGCGGTGGCTTGTGGTGTGGTGTATGGTCTAGTTATATAAAGTGGGCGGTGGCTTGTGGTGTGGTGTATGGTCTAGTGCTATAAAGTGGGCGGTGGCTTGTGGTGGGGTGTATGGTCTAGTGCTATAAAGTGGGCGGTAGCTTGTGGTGTGGTGTATGGTCTAGTGCTTTAAAGTGGGCTGTGGCTTGTGGTGTGGTGTATGGTCTAGTGCTATAAAGTGGGCGCTGGCTTGTGGTGTGGTGTATGGTCTAGTGCTATAAAGTGGGTGGTGGCTTGTGGTGTGGTGTATGGTCTAGTGTTATAAAGTGGGCGGTGGCTTGTGGTGTGGTGTATGGTCTAGTGTTATAAAGTGGGCGGTGGCTTGTGGTGTATTGTCTGGTCTAGTGCTATAAACTGGGCTGTGGCTTGTGGTGTGGTGTGGGAGCCAGTCCATGGAGTATCGATCTGAAGGTAACAGATTTCAACCCTGCTGAGAGTCTCGGTACTTTTTAAGCCTCGGTAAAAGCTCCATCAGTCCACCCAAACTGAAGCATTGGCGTTGCCTGGTCACCAATGTTTGCATCTCGTGATGACTCTATGTCTATTTGGTATGGTGGGGATGAAAGAAGGGCTCAATAAAAACTGTTCAGTTTTAGGACTATATGATCAAAAAGATTATAACTCATGATTTCTGGGAATTTACACACATACAAATTACTAAGTAGCCTCATATATTTTTTTTTTGGTCAGAGTCCGTTCCGCCCGCTAAAAGCTTTGTACGTAGCTACCCACTGCCACCTCCATACCCCCACCTCACCCCACCCCAAATGTCATCAACCATTGCCATCACTGAATACCATCCCACAAAGTCATGTGTTCAACAACTATTAGGCCTATCTTTAACTAGCTGTACCCTGCAAAACCTTTGCATAGAGTTATATTCCCTTAGGTTTGATCGGTAGGCTAGGTTATTTTTGGTTTCGGGCAGATCCGAATTTTTCATGATTGCATTTTAAACTGGAATACTGCTGTATTAATTCTTTTTTTTTTTCGATTTAACGCAGAACCCAAATAGCTTTTATTTTACAGTGGGTATTCGGTTAACGAACTGTTCAGACAGCGAACAAATCGGACAACGAACACTTTCAGGAAAGATTTTTATGTTCGGACAACGAACAATATTCGGATAACGAACAAAAACTACAGACAGTCTGTCTTCTACTATTCTCTGAACTTTCAAAAAGCGGGAAGTGTTAGTATCCATTTGTTCAAATCGCATGGAAGCCGAGTTTATTTCTTGGAACGCTTGGGTCATTTCTTTCAACGTTTAACTTCAAACGATAAGGCGAAAAACCTCAAATAAAAACCTGTTTTTGTGGCCTGGAGCCGCTAGTGTTGAGCGATCACCATCTGCAAGGGCGCCGAGAGCCAACAAGGGCCCCAGGGTATGACATCATTGCGGGGCCCCTCAATAAACAATGAGTCGTGAAAAAATTGACATCGTCGGGGCGGCCGGGCCCCCTTACAGATGCGGGCCCCCTGGCTATGACCCCCCCTGACCCCCCCTCTCGGCGTGCCTGCTTATCTGTCGATGTTAACAAAGGTGGCCTTAAAGTAAACTAACACCCCACATCCTGTTGAGATCCGAGTTCCGCGAGAGATTTTTTTTTTTTTTACCTTAGTTCGAATTTACGAATGTTGAACTTGCATAAGTCAGGAGCTGTTTGTAATTTTTACGAAAACCTCTCGGCTCTCGGAACACCCGACACCAGTCCTCAATTAGTTGTGCGCATGTAATGAATTTGCAATAAATAAAGCTACTTAAAAAATTATACTTGTACTGTACATGATATTTTAAACAAATTAAATTTGTAGGATCTGTAGAACGAATTAATCGAATATCCATTAACATATATGGTAAATCGATGATCGGTTAACGAACGATTCGGATAGCGAACATAATTGTGGAACGGATTAAGTTCGTTAACCGAATACCCACTGTATTAGATTTTTTTTTTTAAAATGAAACAGAACAAAACAAACAAATATAAACGATAATTTATTTATAATATTTTTGTTCGTTTTTTTTTAAATATAAAAAAAACATTGAAAATAAAAAAAACATATAAATTACATGCTTTATTATGGACATCAATAAATCTAATGTGCAAAATAAAATAAACACAATTGCATTTATGTAAACTAAATGGAAAGAGATTAATGAGTTTTAATATGTAAACACTTATACAACATTCCAGCAAAAACGTTAATTACAAATTATACCCTCTCAAACACACCATACACCACACCTACATACCACACACATACAAGGGCTCACAACTCTTGAAACACAAATATGCTCTATCTCTCTCACACCCACCCACACATTCTCACAAAATTTCTTTCACACCCACCCACACAAACAATTTCACTCATACACTCTATCAAACACACACACACACACAGACACACACTCACACACACACAGACACACAGACACACACACACAGACACACACTCATACACATAAACAATCACTTTCACAATTCTCCCTCAAGCACTCTTCCTGACCCACGATCCATAATACACATCACTTATACTCTATCACACACACTCACATACACACTCACTTATACTCTATCACACACACTCACATACACACTCACTTATACTCTATCACACACACTCACATACACATCACTTATACTCTATCACACACACTCACATACACACTCACTTATACTCTATCACACACACTCACATACACATCACTTATACTCTATCACACACTCACATACACACTCACTTATATACTCTATCACACACCACTCACATACACACTCTCATTATACTCTATCACACACACTCACATACACACTACTTACTCTATCACACACACTCACATACACATCAGCTTATACTCTATCACACACACTCACATACACTCACTCTCTTATACTCTATCACACACACTCCGTTACATGACACACTCACTTATACTCTATCACACACACTCACATACACATCGCTTATACTCTATCACACACACTCACATACACACTCCTTATACTCTATCACACACACTCACATACACACTCACTTATACTCTATCACACACACTCACACATACACACTCACTTATACTCTATCACACACACTCACATCACACATCACTTATACTCTATCACACACACTCACTTACACACTCACTTATACTCTATCACACACACTCACATACACATCACCCATCTCTATCACACACACTCATACACACTCACTTATACTCTATCACACACACTCACATCCACACTCACTTATACTCTATCGCACACACTCACATACACCCTCACTTATACTCTATCACACACACTCACATACACCCTCACTTATACTCTATCACACACCTCACATACACCCTCACTATACTCTATCACACACACTCACATATCACACTCACTTATACTCTATCACACACTCCTCACTCACATACACACTCTCTTATACTCTATCACACACACTCACATACACTCACTTATACTCTATCACACACTCTCACATACACATCGCTTATACTCTATCACACACACTCACATACACACTCACTTATACTCTATCACACACACTCACATACACACTCACTTATACTCTATCACACACACTCACATACACACTCTCTTATACTCTATCACACACACTCACATACACACTCACTTATACTCTATCACACACACTCACATACACACTCTCTTATACTCTATCACACACACTCACATACACACTCTCTTATACTCTATCACACACACTCACAAACACACTCACTTGCATACAGACTCTCTCACACACATAACTTATAATTATTCACATATTTACACACATAAATAGAATGTATAAACTAAGTCAATAAAAATAATTTAACTAAACAAAAATAACAAATAACAATGAAAGTTTAGTGCGAATGTAAAAAATTAAATAATATTTCTAAATAAAATACGGCATGGAAATGTTTAATACAGGAAAAAAAAAAAGAAAATCTTGTAAAGTTTAAATGTGAGAGGTAATCTTAAATCAATGAAACGAAGAAAGATTTCTGTCAGTTTTGTCATAGTTGTTCCATGCTCAGTTATGTCAGTAGTGTTCCATGAGTCAGTTATGCCAGTGGTGTTCCATGAGTCAGTTATGTCAGTGGTGTTGCATGAGTCAATTATGTCATAGATGTTCCATGAGTCAGTTATGTCATAGTTGTTCCATGAGTCAGTTATGTCAGTGGTGGTCCATGAGTCAGTTATGTCATAGTTGTTCCATGAGTCAGTTATGTCAGTGGTGTTCCATGAGTCAGTGGCATTTCACAGTAATCTGTCATTGGCATGTTCTACAAATCAGTTCTGCTAGAGGTGTTCACATTTCAATTTCAGCCATAGTTTCAGTTGTGCCTTTTGTTGTATCCAAACTTGTATCTGGACATATAAATTGAGATATATATATATATATACAAGGCCGTAGCCTTATATAAAACTCTGCGCACAGCCGGGGGGGGGGGCTACGGCCTTGTATATATATATATATACACTCACATGTATATATACACACATACACACACACATATATATATATATACAGTGCTTTCTTCTGTAAACTTTCGTTTACTGCACTATTTCCAGTGTTATTTCTTTATGATGAAAGACTCGAAGGCGTTCCGGTACCTTTTTTAAGAAGAATAGCACTGTATATATATATATATATATATATATATATATACGTTTTTTTCATAATATTTTGTGTAAACTTAGTATATTGAGGTGAAGAAATGCTATACATGTATAAAATAATAGAATTTTACTAACATATTCATATGGTGTTAGTCACCCTTTCTTTCATTCCATTTCCCTTACTTTCCCCAGCTATAGTTTATTTCCCTTACTTTCCCCGCTATAGTTTATTTCCCCTTACTTTCCACAGCTATAGTTTATTTCCTTACTTTCCCCGCTATAGTTTATTCCCTTACTTTCCCCCTTATAGTTTATTTCCTTACTTTCCCCGCTATAGTTTATTTCCCTTTTTCCCCATATAGTTTATTTCCTTGCTTTCCCCGCTATAGATTATTCCCTTACTTTCCCCACTATGTTTAATTTCCCTTACTTACATATGATTTCTTCCAACGCTATATAGTTTATTTCTCATACTTTCCCCGCTATAGTTTTATTTCCATTACTTTCCCCGCTACTAGTTTATTTCCTTACTTTCCCCGCTATAGTTTATTTCCCTTACTTTCCCACGCTATAGTTTATTTCCCTTACTTTCCCGCTATAGTTTATTTCCCTTACTTTCCCCATATAGTTTATTTCCCTTACTTTCCCGCTATAGTTTATTTCCCTTACTTTCCCCGCTATAGT
>JAGDYQ010000173.1:1498155-1624563 GCA_021962125.1 Bulinus truncatus | reverse complement strand
AACACTGGCTGGTCATCAAACACTTGTGCATACTGCTAGCAACAAATCTTAAATTCTGTTTTTGTTAGACCATTGTTTGATTTCATTGATTCATTCAATATAGTTGTTCGACTGATTCAAAGAAAAATTATGTCGCAATGTTTGAACAATAGCTTCGAATGGTACTAAGAGTTCAAGATTGCTTTCTTCACTTTGATCTCTGGTAAATTTATTATTTTTTTGTTTTACTCTACATTGATATCAATAACTTGTTTATAAACCGCCCGGACATTGCATTGGTGGAATAGTCCCCTTTAATTTTAATACTAATTACGTAATTTGCTCTTACATTGTGATAAACTGAACGCATCTATTGTTACGATTAAGTTAATGGATGGTCGTGCAGTAAAGCATTTGACTGTCGACCTGAAGATACCTGGTTCGATCACCGGTGAGGACCTAGGAAATTTTTCAGGTCTTGGCTCAAGTTTTCGATATATCTCCTGTGGTGCCTCCATGGCCAATGCACTATCGGCTATGGTGGGGATGAAAGAAGGGCATAATAAAAACCGTCCCATTAGTGGTTCATAGGATCTAAGAGATTTCATCTCATCCTTACAGGGACTTCACACACACATCGTTACGGTTTCAACCCCTGGCATGTCCATTCACCTAACTATGTTTCCCGTGGTGCCTACTTGGTCATTAAACTTCTCTTTCTTACCTAACGCTAGCCACTGAGTCAAAATAGCATATCTTCATTTGGTTATGTAATTCTATTCGTAGATTTTAAGATTCATTTTAATATCTATAACGTTAACATAGGTTAATTTTTTTACTTATATTTCATTTTACTCAAAAAAAAAAGGCTTTGATACACACAAGTAATCGGTAAGTCTATTCCGTTTCGGACAAAAGCACACTATGAATAGGGTCCATTTTCCATGTAAGCAGTTTAGCTGCGGTTACGATAAATGAACAGGGAAGTCCAATTTACATGTTGAATAACTGTTACAAAAATAGATAAAGTGAACTACGCCCCTTTGATTAGCTTTTATTTATATTTAAAATTTATAAGCCAAAACGGTATGACGCCCCCTTTTTCGGCCCTCAGAGTCAGATCGCGAGTAATACAAAACTTTTAGGTGGTTAACCAAACTCTGGCTCGGTGGCATGACTTAGTAAATGTTATATATACATCATGGGTCTAGGACTTATTAAGGTTGCCCTTCAGATATAGGGCGCTCCTAAATTAATATAGCTTATATAGCAAGAAAACGGTACTTTATACGCCCCCTTTTCGGCCCTCCAGAGGTCAGATCGCGAAATGGAAAAAGTCATTTTTGGCAGGCCAAGACCTACAAAATGATATATGCATGCATCATGGGTCTAGGACTTATGGTTGTTGAGATCTAGGGTGATGACGGACAGACAGACAGACAGACAGACAGACAGACAAAACGGGGACAATGCTCTAAAAAAGCTCTTTCCGGAAGTGGTCTATTTTATAGTACTATGATTAGCGCACTATCGATACACTGGAAAGAAAATAGGTCGCTGAAATGAAGAAAGGATAATGTCTATTTTGAGAAATTTAAACGGGGACAATAGAGCATCTAAAAAATACACTATACAGAAGTCCACAGTTCATTCCAGCGGCGCGGTCGTGGATGGGGAGTCTTTGTGTAAAACACAACTTTCGATGGACACAGAAATGCTATCAAGTAATTCGCTCCACGTCTCGCGAGAATTCCAGTCATTATTTAAAATTGATCTTAAAAAATTATTAATGGGGAGTGGGAGCTTTTAGAGCAAATTTCAAACTAGGTCATTGTATTAAACAATGAACAGGTGAGATGGAGGGGAGGAAATGAAGGCACACACACATACACACACACACACACGCAATCTATGTCCACACTCACAAATGCACACACAATGAATAAGTTTCATTTTTCAAAACAGATTTAGTTGTCAGATCCTCAGCAGTAATGTCCCATATACTTGTACAACTGTTGCTTACATTGTAATGGATTCTCTTTCTTTGGGACTCATTTTTTTCTAAAGTTCATACTTCAAAGTGAAAAAAAAATATTTAAAAAATTTAGTTTATTAACGAAACTTTGCCCCGCAACAAGAAAAAAAAGCACACAAACAAATTAAAAAACATAAAATACCACAGGTAAACACTTGAACACCAAAATAAAACATATTTAAATAGCACAAGTAACCCCAAAGATAATAAATGAACATCACGTCAATAAAGTAACCTCACAGATACTAAAGGAATATCATATAGACCAAGTAACCTCACAGATACTAAAAGAACATCATATAGACCAAGTAACCTCACAGATACTAAAAGAACATCATATAGACCAAGTAACCTCAAAGATACTAAATGAACATTATATAGACCAATTAATCTCACAGATACTAAATGAACATCATATAGATCAAGTAACCTCACAGATACTAAATGAACATTATAGACCAAGTAACCTTACAGATACTAAATGAACATTATATCTACCCAGTCATATGGAGAAAACAAAACCTGTAGATTTCTTTTGAAGAACATTTTGGCAGAACTAAGGCTTTTAAAAAATATATTAGAATTGGTATTTTTCAAAGATACAGTTTGGGCCGTTCTATAGAGTGGGGCTAAGTGCGGGATCCAGGCATCTTTTGCGAGAATATTCGGTGATTTTTTTGTCATTAATGTTTTTGTTATGTAAATACACAAAAGACGTATGACGAAAAAAAATGGAAGTAAAATTTGACATTTCTTACCTTTATAGCAATCTGACGATTTTCTCTTTAAACAATAGCCTCTGAAATCCCACCCACGCAGCCACCCCCTCTCCTCCTTCAAATGAATATATTTGGTATGTGTTAATGTGTTAATGTTTTGATTGAAGGAGAAAATTCATTGTAAATTGACCAAAATTCAGAATTTTATTTTAACGATGAGATTCTTTCTTGATTGAATCCCATTTTAGGTCAATAGCCTGTATGGTTGACTTTGGCCAAAGAAATGTATGATTGATTGAAGGATGTTTGATTGTTCTTGTCACGAGGACAGCAATCAATATGGTGAATTGTTTCCCATTACAAACATCAGTGAACTAAACCAAATGAAGACGATAGAGAGATCTGGAGTGGATTCATCAACATGAAAATGTCATCTAATGAAATAGTTTTCAAAGTTGTGGTTTTTTATTTATTTATTTATTTATCGCTACGTTTTTTTTTTTACTAAATATTCACTTTAAAGATAAACAAACAAGAAAAAAATGCATACAGCTGCAATAGTATTAAATTTCTTGCCACAATCTTTTGTGTTTATTTAGAAATCTAAAAAAAAATGTATAACAGACTTTTTGTTATAAAAATAGCCATAAATACTAATTACATTTCTATGTTTCAGATGAAAATATAAATATTTGACCAGCGTAATGAACAAGAGAAATTGAGGAAACGGCCGAAATAATATATTGTTGTCATGGCAACGAGACATCACATTTGATAGTTTATACTTCCTGTGTATACAAATACTAAAAATAATAAAAAAAATATGTATTCACAAATTTGTGTGGGTTTTTTTTTTACATTTATATTTTAATGACGTCTGTCAATGTGGCCATGTTTACCGGTGATATAATAATGTTTACCGGTGATATAATAATGTTTACCGGTGATATAATAATGTTAACCGGTGATATAATAGTGTTTACCGGTGATATAATAATGTTTACCGTTGATATAATATTAGATAAAGAAATATTTACGTAGATAAGTTAGACTATATGTAGATTACACAAACAGATAATATATAAGTAGACAGACAAAATAAGGAAATCTGACAGACGATGAGGTAGATTCACCTATTGATATATAGTTTGATTAATGAATTCATTATAAGATATTTTTTAAAGTATTTTACAAATAAAATTTTAAAAAAAACTAATTTTTCTGCGAGTAAGTTACTTTGCATCTCATTTTTTGCTGTAATGAAGATCATGAAATTGAATTATTTGTTTTTTTAGTAACTACTACAACCTCGCCAACTAGCTTAATAACAGAGGCTGCAGCTACCAATTTAACATCCACTACAACTACAGAAGATACAACTACAGGAGATACAACTACAGAGGATACAACTACAGAAGATACAACTACAGAAGATACTACTACAGAAGATACAACTACAGAAGATACAACTACAGAAGATACAACTGCAAGTGAAACTACATCAACCGAAGATACAACTATGAAAACGTCAACAGGTGATAAATGTGTTTATTTATATCTTATCTTTCAATATTTTTAAATTTATAACCCTAACCCTTGACCCGAAAAAATACAAAATCTGTGAGGGTAAATTTGTAGTTAGGTAGGTATGCAGGTAGGCAGATAGATAGACAGATAGACAGATAGACAGATAGATAGATAGATAGATAGATAGATAGATAGACAGATATACAGATAGACAGATAGACAGATAGACAAATAGACAGATAGACAGACAGACAGACAGATAGATAGATTGATAGATTAAATGATTAATAGACAAATAGATAAATAGATAGATAGAAAGATAGATAGATAGATAGATAGATAGATAGATAGATAGATAGATAGATAGATAGATAGATAGATAGATAGATAGATAGATAGATAGATAGATAGATAGATAGATAGATAGACAGACAGACAGACAAATAGATAGAATCTCTTAGAAAGATAGATCGGTGGATGGATTGATGGATAGATAAAGACAAATATAGATGTTTTAACATTGCCTGTTGTGGATAACCAAATTCAACAACACAGTGTAACGTCAATGACTCATTCTATACAGAAATGTGTTTTTATACTTCCTTCTCCCGATTGATCAGTGTATCACACAACATGTTTGTCACATGCCTACCAAAGCTTTCTAACAAAAAACTAACCGTTTAACATGTTTATAGTCCTCAATATCGATTAATTAACATATCAATCAGCCGAATCCTCTCAATCGCGCCTGATCTCAAAACATTCACAATCGTTAAAATATTTTATTTATATATAATGTAGGTCATGGTAGGTAAACAAAGCTATATTTTTTTTTTTAAACAGGATATAATTCTTTTTTTTTAGTATACCATTTTCAAACATCCTAGTCTGTTATTTTCTCAAATAAATTACGTTCAAACCTGTGTTATCGATTAATGTGATTTGGGGTAAAAGGTGCATTGAAAATTATCTCATAATTTTTTTGTATTTTCTCTTTGAAACACCTAATGAAATACATATTTGAGCCGTCTTCTCTGGCCACCTAGACACATGTGGGTTGGAAACATTTCATACTCCCCAACTAGACATATGTGGGCTGCAAACATGTTATACTCCCAACCTAGATACCTGTGGGATGGCAACAACATTTCTTCCTTAGAAACTAAACACCTGTGGGAAGGAAACATGTCATACTTAGAACCTGTGGGTTGGAAACATTTCATGCTCCCTAACTAGACACCTGTGGGTTGGAAACATGTCATACTCCCCACCTAGACACCTGTGGGTTGGAAACATGTCATACCCCGCATCTAGACATTTGTGGGTTGGAAACATGTCATACCCCGCATCTAGACACCTGTGGGTTGGAAACATTTCATACTCCCAACCTAGACACCTCTGGGTTGGACATGTCATCCCCCGCATGTAGACACCTGTGGGTTGGAAACATTTCATACTCCCAACCTAGACACCTGTGGGTTGGAAACATTTCACACTCCCAACCTAGACACCTGTGGGTTGGAAACATTTCATACTCCCAACCTAGACACCTGTGGGTTGGAAACATTTCATACTCCCAACCTAGACACCTGTGGGTTGGAAACATTTCATACTCCCAACCTAGACACCTGTGGGATGGGCGGATGGCAACATTTCTTCCTTAGAACCTAGACTAGGGTGATAACAAAAAAAATATTTTTATGAAACCACTTGCAATCGAGGAACTTTTATGTGTAATTTAAGAATATCAATTGCATTTTTGATTTTTTTTTAAAAAGTTCCCCCTCCTCCCCCTTTTTCGGAAGAAAAAAGTGAAAAAAATATTTTTTTTTAAAAAAAAAGGACATTATTTTTTTTAGCTTAACTCAAAAGAGTAATAATAATAACTAATCAACTTTTATTAACAAATAAGATACAGATCAGTTAGTAATATGTACAGAATGTACAAGAAATGTTTAAAACATATTTTTTCCTATGAACTTCAGATTCAAAAATTGAAATTTTCTCGACTTTGCATGAAGTTCCTCCATCAGTTTCACAGCACGTTCAGCAATTTGGTTAGATCTGGGAATGTCAATTAATGACTTTTCGACTGACCAATGGGTCTTTAAACACTTAATTGCCTTCTTGCATTTTATCCTGATGAGTGAGGTAAACAGTTCATTGAAGGACGCTTCATTATAGTGTTGAGAATGGAACCAAGCATTTGCCCATTCGTAGCAGATGAAGTTGCAGGCAGGAGTGAGGATGTTGCGCCACTCTGGTATCAGAAAAAATGATATAACAGTATATATCGCACGTGAGTTCCATCTTGCCTGGTGTAAATTTGGTAGTTTCTTCCAGTTGATGCGAGGCCAACGTGAAGTTGTTTTGTAATGACGATATGCCTGACATAATTCATATAAGAACTTGAAATCATCTCGCCATCCAGGGTTCTCGTCTGTGCTAACATCATCTGTCGCAACGAGGCGGTAATCAGCCTGAAGAGTGACATAGTTTTGTGTTAATTGGTCAATGAAGGAATAGTTGAGTTTTGGTTTGCTCGTTGGCTCTTGGATAAAAAAATTCATGACATGTTTCAAAAGGAGGTCGAGTACATGGTGCTGACACCCAATATATTGTGGCTTCTGAAAGCCCTTGCTCAAGACATCATCCCTGTATGAGCTTTACACAATCCCATGCAAACGACCAGTATTTACTGCGGTCGTGTCGCATATTATCATGCCAATATTTTTCCAAGCATCATATTCATCAAGTAGCTGATGTAGTTCCTTGTGAATGGCCGCGGCAGAACCACTCTCACATTTAATAATACCAAGTTTGATTTCGGTTGTCATATTTTTCAGCAGAACTACTTGATACTCTTCCCCTTGAACTCTTTTACCATCAAACTGGAGACAATAGAGTTCTTTGCTTTGAAGTTTTTGAACAATTATGGTTTTCATTTTACGTCCTACAGAGATTACTCGTTTCCAGACACCCGCCTGACTTGGAACTGGCACATCGTGACCCTGTTCAGCAATGGTTGCAAGAACATCATATGCTTTATGTGTAGAAATGTTGTTTTGCAGTACTAGCAAACCCGCTGTTGTAGTGCTTGCTCTTTGGTATTTCGGTTTGCATTCAGGAGAAGATGACGTGGAAGAATAGGTTGGCAAGTCGGGTGAAGAAGCAGAGGTTTCAGAATCCGAAGATTCTGAGACAGTTGTATGTGTTTGTATAGGTTGCGATTGAGAAGAGCTGGCTTGTGATTGGGTTTTTGATAGTCGGATTCGTTTTCTTGGGTGGATTGATTCCAAAGGGGCTTGTTTGACCATTGAATAACCAATCTTTCCTCCACTCTTAACTTGCCTCTGGTAGAGTTCTTTATCCTCCGTGCTTTTCCATTCTCCATTAACGTTGGTGACATCAAATAACTGAGAGGCAAGTGTTGTAGTAAATTTATCAGACGGATTCTTTTGTTTTTGTCATATAAATCAATCAGGCAATTGAGTTTCTTTCTGATGAGTGCGCTGGATAATAGTGGAAAGTCTAGAATTTCCCTCCAAAGCAATTCTATATCCGTAATCATAATTTTGATTCGATCCAGTCGCCGTTTCTGGCTATTGAACAGAAAAGTGAAGTTTCCAAGAATTTGACGGTTTGTAGGCATACGTGTGAGATTGTTTAGCCTATCTGTCTATCTGTCTAACAATATGTCTTTCTATCTATCCATGTCTATCTACTTTCACTATCCTGACAGTAAGACTTGCAATCTTGCACTGAAAACGAGATAGTTTATCCAAAATATTCAAAAATATTCCACAATGTTCTAAAATATTCCAGAATATATATTATATATTTGCACCTGAAACAGAAAATAAAAGAAGTTATAACAATAATGAAATAGTTATATATTGTGAACTCACCCCAAGCTGGGGCGAGTTCAAACTGCGCGATATGTGAACGAAAAATTAAAAATAGGGGGAACTTTTTTCAATTTAAAAAAAAATTAATGTTGCTACTGTCATCTACATATAATTGTTCCTCGAATGTGAGGGGTTTCAGTTTCGTTACGAAAAATAATGAAAATAGTTATCACCCTAACCTAGACACTTATGGGGCGGCAACATTTCATGCTCGGTTTCTGACGACACAGGATATACACCAATCAGGTGCATCATGAAATGAAATTTGATACATTTATTACTGAGAAGAAATGTACTTCACTTCAATGTATTATATGGAGTCGTACCGCTGTTTAGTTGTTGTTGACAGAGGATTCATAAATTACTTTAAATTGTTGACTACGTCATTGCCATGACTGGAATAGTCCAACAAAGAACTAACCTGAATATTCAGTTCCTATTCACTATTAAAGTAGAGCAGATCTCTGTCTGTTGCATTTTTACTTAGTCTATTTGAAGCATACTCTCTATTGCTCATTCTCTCTCTCTCTTTCTCTCTCTTTCACTCTCATTTCTCTCTTTTTCTCACTCTCCTTCTTTTCTCTCTCTTTCTCTCTCTCTCTCTCCTCTCTCTCTCACTCTCTCTCTCTCTCTCTTCAATGTACAAACACATACAGGGGCAGCGAATCCTGCTCTATTACTATAGCTACTCTCAGTACCTCTCAGACTGAACGAACAATAAAATCAATAGTTTTAGAACCGCCGAGACTAATTTTTGTTTAATTTCCTAGAGTATATTACAGTGTTGGTCAACCTATAGCACGCGTGCCACAGTCGGCACGCAGAACCTCATCAGTCGGCACGCGACTAAAATATCACTTCCTTTTAATTTTAATTGGAGTATTGCCACGTTGTTATAAATGATTTGTTTTTTGGACGGATGGTCATATGGTAAAGCATTGTTTACAATCTCGTAGTCTACTTTATCTTCGTGAAAGTAAAAAAGAAAAGTAAAGTAGCTTAAAGCCCCTAAGGGCTCATCAGGCCAGATGAAGTGTAGAATTCATCTGTTTCAGTAACCTCGACATTTTCGAGGATTGTGTGGCTAGAAAACCACACATCCCCCATTACTTTTCCATCTAAAGTCAGGAACCCATTTATAGTTGAGTGGACTTGGGGACTTTCATCATGACTTTCATCAACGTTTTCACTGAGGTTCAAACCCATACGATAGAAAGTGTGTGTGTGAGATCCCTTTAAGGATGAAATTAAATCTCTTAGATCCTATAAACAACTAATGGGGCGGTTTTTGCAGAGCCCTTCTTTCATCCCCAACTTAGCCCGATAGTGACAGTGTCTTGGAGGTACCACGGGAGATCAAACCAGGGACCCTGAGGTCAACAGTTGAGTACACAGACACCGCACGACCACTATTGAATGTATCAAAACGTTATTGATGCAAAATGGCGCGACTTCACATTTGCTCTAAACATGTACAGTTGTACTTGAAACTTGGGCATCTAGCTTTACAACTACATTTTTTTTAAAGTGGCAAGAGAAGGTCTCTGAATTATATGTGTTATGAAACTGACAATGTAAGATACAGTTGTCAGTTTAGTAGGTCAACACTAACAATGGTAGAAATTTTAGTCAGTTCAAGTGAGACTGTCCAATACAGTTTGTCTTTCTCCTAATGTCCGCCTTCCTCTTTCAGACTGTTCTAAATCATTTAAGTGTTTGAGTTTAACTAATAAAAAAATTAGATATATAGATAGATAGATTGATAGATAGATAGATAGATAAATAGATAGATAGATAGATAGATAGATAGATAAATAGATAGATAGATAGATTGATTGATAGATAGATAGATAAATAAATAGATAGATAAATAGATAGATAGATAGATAGATAGATAGATAGATAGATAGATAGATAGATAGATAGATAGATAGATAGATAGATAGATAGATAGATAGATAGATAGATAGATAGATAGATAGATAGATAGATAGATAGATAGATAGATAGATAGATAGATAGATAGAAATGCAGTATACTTAATGCAGGTTTAAACTCTGAGTTTTTTTGGAACTAAACAAAGTTGAAAGAAAAATGAATAAGAAGCAATGGAAACAAAAAAAACCTGTTGAGATGGTTATGTACTATTTATGAGTCTAAATGTAGTCATGTCGTTTTCTTAATATGTTGAAAAGTATGTATGTTAGATATGTCCTGGAATTTCGTGTTTATTCGATAGGGGTTACTTTAACCATGACATAAAATATCACTGGATCTCGAACTAGGAAGTCGAGCGCTTTACCATATAACCATCCGTCCAACTATCACACCATATTACTTGTGTCAATTTTTTCTCGACTCTCACATCATACATTGCGACCACTCCAAGAAAAATGTAGGGCACTCCATTAGTGACATTAGGGCACTGTATTCGTTGACAATGGACTTTTTTTTTCTTTTTTATAAATTTTGTATTTTATTATTTATCAGGTCATTCTAGTCAAACTAATTGACTTTATCGATCATCTGGGTGTACTTTATTAGAACCGCTCGATAAATAGCTTTAACGAAATACATGAAGCATTTTACTCTTCGTATTACGTTGACAAATGGAGCCAATATATATATCAAATGTCAATTGTCTAATTAACAACGGAGCCAATATATATACCAAATGTCAATTGTCTAATTAACGACGGGGCCAATATATATATATATATATATACCAAATGTCAATTGTCTAATTAACGACGGGGCCAATATATATATATATATATATATATATACCAAATGTCAATTATCTAATTAACGACGGGCCAATATATATCAAATGTTCATTGTCTAATTAACAACGGGGCCAATATTTATCAAATGTCCATTGTCTAATTAACGACTGGGGACAATATATATCAAATGTCAATTGTCTAATTAAAGACTTGAGCCAATATATATCAAATGTCAATTGTCTAATTAACGACTGGGGTCAATAGATATCAACAGTCTATTGTTATAATGTTTATAATGTAAAGTTCTCCAACAGATGAAACATATCTACTGCATAATGAACGTGTGACAGATGACACATATCCACTGTATAATGAAGTGTGACATTCAGGAAGTTAAAAATACGTGTTTGTGTAAGTGTACAATAGGGGCAGTCACAAGTGCTCTCTCTAAAACATCTTCTCAACAATCACGTTCATTATAACAGACTTTGTTTGTCTGATTAAAACAACGGTGTGATTCAAATAATTGTTCCAACGTCAGAAATCGTTAGTCTGATTAAAACAACGGTGTGATTCAAAGAATTGTTCGAACGTCGGAACACCCAACACCATACATTTTATTTTTCTGCAATATCTGGATTTTTTAAAAAAAGGTAAATATATATATATATATATATATATATATATATATATATATATATATATATATATATATTGTGCATGATTTTGAAGATTTGTTTTACCAATTACAGATAAATTAAATTTAGCAGCCCTTTGTTAATAAATCATTCCATGGATTTGGCGAAGTAGCCCAAAAGAGTCATTTGTCGTGAGTCAAACAGTCTGTAATGCTGACCATGTAAAGAATTATATAAATGAAAGCTGCATCATGAAAGGGGCATAAACAGATTGAACAATAGATAAAGATAAACAGATATTTCTAGAACATTGTGTTTCACATTTCTTATTAATTATGTATTATTAGTTTTTGTATCGCTTTAACCTCTAAATGTCATTAATTCGTCAAAATTAAAGGCTACGGTAGACTATTAGAATTAAATTTATTTCATATGATCTCAATCTTACAAAAATTTCAGCGGTACTTGATAGTAGCATAACTAGCATACGTTGCGCACGGTATGAACTCAAAAATAATGCCAACCCATTACCGTGCCAAAGTATATTAAAGTGATTAAAAATGCTGCCCATGTTTTTATTCAAATTGCCCTCCTTCTCAAGTTACGCCAAGTTATGAAGAAGTTTCATCTTCTGTATTTCTCCTTATTACTTTAAAATATAAATATTTCTTTTAGAACAATATATTAATAAACAAATAAAGTTTCACTAATTTCCACACTAAATTAATAATTTAGCACAAAAAAAAAACTCTAAACAGATGGTATTTAATGCTCAACCTTTCAAATTATCTTTAACTCTTTAAATTAATTTCATGATTCAATGTATTTCATATATAAATAAATATTTAATTGTAAAAAAAGGTCTTTTAGAGAACGAATAAGGAGCAGCCATTTACAATATGGCTGCCACAGTAAGAAACCGACTCACGGTTGTTAATAATTTAAACATTTAGGTTGTTAAAATAAAAAAAAATAACTAAAAAGTTTCTCAATATTGTTCTTAACATTAAAATGCATAGACCCAAATAATTACACTGACCTTTTCATGATAACCTCACAGTTGAACTAGGGTTGATATCCATGAGAAGGTTTCGCAGTGTATAGCTAGTTTATGTGTACTATGTTGTGGTAATTAACTTATAAGTCTGAGGGTGTGTTTTCATTACAAGTTAGCTTAATACTCATTTGGTTCCATGAAAATCTTACCAATAGCAAGGCAGGTATTCAATTAGTGTTTAGGCGGGATAGAGTGTTATGGTTAATATTTAGTGAAAGGAATTGGTTTATAGCGGATTGTGGGGTAAAAGTTGAAATAAAGGTCATTATTGTTAATATTATCAACACCGAAAAATAAGATCGTAGAATTGATATGAATAGGATTTTCCTTTGTTAGTAAGTCGCATGTCAGAGCTTAATTTAAGGAATTTTGAATGATATACAAAGAAAATTGGATATGAATTTATATTTATAACAAAACATAGAAATTATAAATAAAATCAACTTGGTTGCCATCTGGTAACTTAATATCGGACTAACTAGGCGACATAGCTTCTTAAGTGGTCAACACAAAGTCCGATCACCTATTATGTTATAAAAAACATTTTTTGAATGGTTGAGCGTGGTATTAATAGAAGATAATTTAAAATAACGTGTTTTCCACTTGTATTTATTTGTACATGTACATTCATTAAAACTTGTTGCTATTATCGCAAGTATATGGTACTTGTGCAGACTTTAAATAGATTTCCATAAGTTCAATCTAAATGACAATTTAATTTTCTTTCTATTTCAGGCATATCTTTAGTTCAGCAGTAACGATGTAATGGCCGCACCAAGCTTTTGTCTCCAAAGAACTTTGAACTTTGAACTTAGTAGTGAAAGTTTCCTTTTATTTTTTAAATCAGCTATTTTGCAACTGAAAGCTGTGATCTATATATTTTTATAATAATGAAACATCTTTTTGTTTGTGATAAATTTGTATTAATTCTATTTCAGAAGACATCCAGCGGAAACCAAACTTGTGTGTACCACAGAATTAGTCCTGGCACAGCCAATCAGAAAGCACCATGATAGAAAACAAAATGTCGTTACTTATAACTGCGTTAAACAAAATAAAAACTTTTCATTCTTTATTACAATTGAAATTGTGTTTGTATTATTCTGTCTTGTGTGTGGTTTTCTTCTATGTTGGTTTTGTCTTGTGTGTGGTTTTGTCTTGTGTGTGGTTTTGTCTTGTGTGTGGTTTTGTCTTGTGTGTGGTTTTGTCTTGTGTGTGGTTTTGTTTTGTCAAACTATGTCAAATGACCCGACACTTGGACTAACGGACCGATAGGTAGATTGACACGTTAATTGATGAAATGATTGTATGTAATGGTTGTATGTAATGATTGTATCTTGCAATGTTAGTAAATCAATATATACTAAAGGAACATTGTATCTTTATTTTCAGTAAGCACGACCTCAACAACAGAAGCAACAACTTCAGCAGGTAAATTGTGTTGGGTTTTATAATTAGTTCAGTCTATGGGAGAATGTGGGAGTTCTGGGATTTTATGGGCGTATGTGGAAGCACGTGGGAGTCTATGGAAGTATGTGGGAACATGTGGGAGTCTATGGCAGTATGTGGGACTGGTTGGAGTCTATTGGAGTATGTGGGAGTCTATGGAGGTATGTGAGACTGGTTGGAGTCTATGAGAACATGTGGGACTGGTTGGAGTCTATGGGAATATGTGGGACTGGTTGGAGTCTATGGGAATATGTGGGACTGGTTGGAGTCTATGGGAATATGTGGGACTGGTTGGAGTCTATGGAAGTATATGGGACTGGTTGGAGTCTATTGGAGTATGTGGGACTGGTTGGAGTCTATGGGAATATATGGGAGCATGTGGGAATCTATGGGAGTATGTGGGACTGGTTGGAGTCTATGGGAGTATGTGGGAGTCTATGGGAGTATGTGGGACTGGTTGGAGTCTATGGGAGTATGTGGGAGTCTATGGAGGTATGTTGGATTGGTTGGAGTCTATGGGAATATGTGGGACTGGTTGGAGTCTATGGAAGTATATGGGACTGGTTGGAGTCTATTGGAGTATGTGGGACTGATTGGAGTCTATGGGAATATATGGGAGCATGTGGGAGTCTATGGGAGTATGTGGGACTGGTTGGAGTCTATGGGAATATGTGGGCCTGGTTGGAGTCTATGGGAATATGTGGGACTGGTTGGAGTCTATGGGAATATATGGGAGCATGTGTGAGTCTATGGGAATATTTGGGACTGGTTGAAGTCTATGGGAATATGTGGGACTGGTTGGATTCTATGGGAATATATGGGAGCATGTGGGAGTCTATGGGAATATGTGGGACTGGTTGGAGTCTATGAGAGTATGTGGGAGCATGTGGGAATCTATGGGAGTATGTGGGAGTCTATGGGAGTATGTGGGAGTCTATGGGAGTATGTGGGAGTCTATGGGAGTATGTGAGAGCATGTGGGGGCATGTGTGAGACTATGGAAGTATGTGGGAGCATGTGGAGTCTATGGGAGTATGTGGAATTTGTGGGAGTCTATGGGAGTATGTGGGAGTGGTTGGAGTCTATTGGAGTATGTGGTAGTCAATGGGAGAATGTGGGAGTCTATGGGAGTATGTGGGAGCATATGGGAGTCTATGGGAGTATGTGGGACTGGTTGAAGTCTATGAGAGTATGTGGGACTGGTTGGAGTCTATGGAGGTATGTGGAAGCATGTGGGAGTCTATGGGAGTATGTGGGAGCATGTTGAAGTCTATGGGAGTATGTGGGACTGGTTGAAGTCTATGGGAGTATGTGGGACAGGTTGGAGTCTATGGAGGTATGTGGGAGCATGTGGGAGTCTATGGGAGTATGTGGGAGCATGTGGGAGTCTATGGGAGTATGTGGGACTGGTTGGAGTCTATCGGAGTATGTGGGAGTCTATGGAGGTATGTGGGACTGGTTGGAGTCTATGAGAATATGTGGGACTGGTTGGAGTCTATGGGAATATGTGGGACTGGTTGGAGTCTATGGGAATATGTGGGACTGGTTGGAATCTATGGGAATATGTGGGACTGGTTGGAGTCTATGGAAGTATATGGGACTGGTTGGAGTCTATTGGAGTATGTGGGACTGGTTGGAGTCTATGGGAATATATGGGAGCATGTGGGAATCTATGGGAGTATGTGGGACTGGTTGGAGTCTATGGGAGTATGTGGGAGTCTATGGGAGTATGTGGGACTGGTTGGAGTCTATGGGAGTATGTGGGAGTCTATGGAGGTATGTGGGACTGGTTGGAGTCTATGGGAATATGTGGGACTGGTTGGAGTCTATGGAAGTATATGGGACTGGTTGGAGTCTATTGGAGTATGTGGGACTGATTGGAGTCTATGGGAATATATGGGAGCATGTGGGAGTCTATGGGAGTATGTGGGACTGGTTGGAGTCTATGGGAATATGTGGGACTGGTTGGAGTCTATGGGAATATGTGGGACTGGTTGGAGTCTATGGGAATATATGAGAGCATGTGGGAGTCTATGGGAATATGTGGGACTGGTTGGAGTCTATGAGAGTATGTGGGAGCATGTGGGAATCTATGGGAGTATGTGGGAGCATGTGGGAATCTATGGGAGTATGTGGGAGTCTATGGGAGTATGTGGGAGTCTATGGGAGTATGTGGGAGTCTATGGGAGTATGTGAGAGCATGTGGGGGCATGTGTGAGTCTATGGAAGTATGTGGGAGCATGTGGAGTCTATGGGAGTATGTGGAATTTGTGGGAGTCTATGGGAGTATGTGGGAGTGGTTGGAGTCTATTGGAGTATGTGGTAGTCAATGGGAGAATGTGGGAGTCTATGGGAGTATGTGGGAGCTTGTTGAAGTCTATGGGAGTATGTGGGACTGGTTGAAGTCTATGAGAGTATGTGGGACTGGTTGGAGTCTATGGAGGTATGTGGAAGCATGTGGGAGTCTATGGGAGTATGTGGGAGCATGTGGGAGTCTATGGAAGTGTATGGGACTGGTTGGAGTCTATTGGACTATGTGGGACTGGTTGGAGTCTATGGGAATATGTGGGACTGGTTGGAGTCTATGGGAATATGTGAGACTGGTTGGAGTCTATGGGAATATATGGGAGCATGTGGGAGTCTATAGGAATATGTGGGACTGGTTGGAGTCTATGGGAATATGTGGGACTGGTTGGAGTCTATGGGAATATATGGGAGCATGTGGGAGTCTATAGGAATATGTGGGACTGGTTGGAGTCTATGAGAGAATGTGGGAGTCTATGGAAGTACTAGTAAATTGGCCCGGTACCCGGACCGGCTATTAGGCATGCAGTTGGAGTTGAAAATGGTGATGCGCTCACAACACCGTATCATTGACTAATCTTAATTCATTCATAATATTTTAAAGGACTCTTTCTCAATAGTTATTTTTTTTATAAGTTATCAATTTTCTTTCACTTAGCCCCACACCCATCCTTCCCTCCCTCCCCCCACCCGCCACCCACCATCCACTCAAGACATGCCCGAATCGCAGTGGGTCTCAATGTACAAGATTACAAAAGGGGCATTTAGTATAACTGCATGTTCACCCTGTTAACAATACCACGTGACACTTCTCCCTACCTCCCCCCCCCCCGCGTTAAACACTCCTTTCCCAACCATACACACACATTCCAACAGTTCTTTTTTTATATATAATTTTATAATTTATCATATTTAACATGAGGTATTTAAAAAAAAGAGAGACGTGAGGTTAAAAAGATAGTGGTGTTGCATCTTGAATCGTCTGCTTGACTCCCCTCCCCCCTTTCCGCAACCATTTAGTTTATTCCCACCCCTATCCCAACCAACTCGGTAACATATATATTTGAGCGCGTTAACAATCAGTCTATATACAAAAAAAATAGCTTTTTATATAATTCATCCCAAAGAAAATAATCCTCATTATGGGTACAGATGCTTAACAAAAACAACCCCCGACTATTAAACATAGTTTGCGCACACTACTCAATATCATTTAAAAATCTTAATTCATTAATAAGAAATCCTTGTTGTGTTTAGAATTCCCCAGCATTTTATTTTTATTCAAGAAAGTAAGTCGTCTCTTTTCAATTTCTATAATTTTGGAATTCCCCAGACTATTTGAAAATGGTGATGCGCTTACACCACCATATTATTGACTAATCTTAATTCATTTATAATATTTTAAAGGACTCTTTCTCAATAGTTCTTTCTTTAATAATTTATCAATTCTCTTTCACTTAGCCCCACACCCATCCTTCCCTCTCTCCCTCCCCCGCCCGCCACCCCTCCTTCCACTCAAGACATGCATGAAGTAAATATTCACGAAAAAGAAGAAATATTAAATACTCGCTACCAATAATAAGAAGGCACTTGTTACGAGACCCTCTAGAGGGTCGAATACTAGCATATGTACGATCGACCCGTTACTAATTTTCCGGGGATTTTCGCGCAAATTGATATCTATCTCTATCCCTAACCCTATCCCTAACCCTATCCCTAACCCTATCCCTATCCCTATCCCTATCCCTAACCCTATCCCTAACCCTATCCCTAAATTCTGAAAAAAAAAATTTATATATGTCATGTTCCTTATACCCTAATATAATGGTTTATCAGGTCTTTTAACAAGTGCGTAATAAGAAATCTGTAAATGTGTGCAGTTGAAGAAGAAATAGTAAATACTCACGACGAAGAAGAAATATCAAATAATCACGACAAATAATTGATAAACAAACTGCGCACCAAATACACTAGCATTTAGTAATTTTGGAATTCCCCAGACTATTTTTATACTGGCGCGCTGTTTTTTTTTTTAACTCCGCGAAGGTGTGACGTAGAATTCAGCCTTTTTTTTAGCAATGTACTCTTGTGGTGCCGTGTATTAGTAACGTTCAGACATGTGGCTTTTATTGCCATGAACATACTTTACACCGCACGGTGTGAAGGTCTGTCAAACGGTCGAACCACCGTCTATTTTAGCCGATTATGTATATAAGATGTGCGAGTTGCTGGGAGAATGTGGGAGTCTGTCGGAGTGAATAGATTATATATATATATATAAATATAAACCTGAAAACGTCTCATGGACTTGTTTCTTTTTGGACAACAATAAGTATTAATAAAAAAGTTTTTACTAATTTTCAATGAAATGACAATTACTGAATGTGGTTATAATCTTTCAAGATTTTTAAACACATTAGCGTTCACACTAGCGATAGTCACGCCTGGGGCAAACTCTGAAAATGCTGCCCTATACCCGATAGACCATTCCTCTCCTCCCCCCCCCCCCAGTTACGCCACCGGGTCTCTCTAAGTATTTATATATTTCAATTTTTTTCAAACCTTTCGTTTGTTCCAGGATTGAAATGTCCAAACATTCAAGAGCGTGGGTCTATTTTCTCAGCAACAGTTGCTGGCAGAGAGGCTACATCACCATGTCCCGCTAATTACTCAGGTATTTAAATAATAGACACACACACACACAAATTGTGAACAAACACAAAATAAGTAACAGACAATTTTGATGATGGAATATCCCAAGTAAATATTGTTCATAGTGTGTAATATAGCTCTGTTGTTGCTTTATTTATAAACTATAGACAGTTTGTAATATAGCTATGTTATTGCTTTATTTATAAACTATAGACAGTTTGTAATATAGCTCTGTTGTTGCTTTGATGATAAACAATAGACAAACCCTGTGTAAAACACCTCTGGTACCGATATATTTATGACATGTAAATAAACAAAAGAAAAGATAGCGTAAGGTTGACTTGTTGCACTATGCAGTACGTTTTGTTGTTGTTATTTTGTTTTTTTTTTTTTTTTTTTGGAATAGACAAATAGGTGGATGGGTGGTCGAGCAGTGTAGACGCTCGACTGTCGACCTTGACGTCCAGGGTTTGATCCTCGCTGAAAAAGAGTTTATTATGTCCTGGTGAAATGTACCCAAGTGCAACCAAGTTAAATAGTTTTACGGTGCATTTGTTGGGGGAAAGCGCAAGCGTTCTGCTAGTCCCTAAGGGTGTCTCCCGTGGTTCCTCCTTGGCCATTGCACTCTAGGCTGTGATGGGGTGAAAGATGAGCACCATAGCAATTGTTCTAGTGTTTTATAACTATGAGAGATATATTTATCAAATTTACGTAATTAGGGAGTATGTGGAGAGAGAGAGAGAGAGAGAGAGAGAGAGAGAGAGAGAGAGACTGGATAAACTAAGATCATCTTCTATCGTAACTGTTCTGTTTCTCCAAAGGAAATGTAAACAAACAATGTAATAATATGGGGTCGTGGGAACCTGGAGATTTCTCGAGATGCAACAGAACTTCTTTTGCTAGTTTATTGAACAACGTAAGTGATTAATACATTATTGATTGATTGGTAATTGATTTGCCACCAAAATGTTTGTGTAGGAGTTGGGAGAAAAAACTTATAAGATTTATTAAAATAGGCAAAGTAGTATTTTTACGTTTCTTTACATAGGGCTATATAATATGTTTACATTTATCTATATAGGGCTATATAATATGTTTACATTTTTTACATAGGGCTATATAATATTTAATAGAGATAAATAGATTGAATCTGTATAACATAAAAATATATACAAGATTTCACTGAATTCACTGTGCATTCTGACAGTTAACAAATGTTACTACACCTGATGGTGTGAACCAATTAAGTAAAGAGATCGGTAATGTGTTCAAGCTTGGCCCGTCAACCATCTTGTCAGGAGATATTGTGAAAATGTCGGAAGTTCTGGCCCAGCTGGGACATAGGACGGAAAAATACAAAATTGTTGTAACCAAGGACGCAGTGGAGGTAACGAATGTGTTTGCGTCAAATTTATCTTTACATTCGGTTTTTAGTTCACATTCAATGGCGGAGTTTAAGGTACGGGGGGGGGGGGGGCTAAGGAACAAATTACTTTTGCTTAGTCTAGTGTAGCTTTATCTCTGTGATTAAGGTCAACTAATACATGTATTTACTTGTTATATATATGTATATATATATATATATATATATATATATATATATATATATATATATTTCAGAATGTAGCGAATGTTGTTGAAACATTGTTCTCGTCCGATGATGGCGTTTGGAAAGGTGTGTCCAAGGGAAACAACTCTTCTGATGCAGGAGTGAGTGGGCTGATTAGCTCTATGGAATATTTTACTCAAAGTATTCTGAACTCTTCGAAGTTTACAAACCATGACGTTTCATTAGGCACACATGTTGGTGAGATAAGATTGTTTAATGTATAAGATAATAAGATAAGTTGAAAAAAAATAAAAAAAGATGAAAGGTTAAAGCTTCTGCTGGGCAGAGCCGAAAGTAGCTATTGCGCTGGGCAGAGCCGTATGTAGCTATTGTGCTGGGCAGAGTAGTATGTAGCTGTTGTGCTGAGCAGAGCAGTATGTGGCTGTTGTGCTGGACAGAGTAGTATGTAGCTGTTGTGCTGAGCAGAGCAGTATGTGGCTGTTGTGCTGGACAGAGCCGTATGTAGCTATTGTGCTGAGCAGAGCAGTATGTGGCTGTTGTGCTGAGCAGAGCAGTATGTGGCTGTTGTGCTGGACAGAGCCGTATGTGGCTGTTGTGCTGAGCAGAGCAGTATGTGGCTGTTGTGCTGGACAGAGCCGTATGTGGCTATTGTGCTGAGCAGAGCAGTATGTGGCTGTTGTGCTGGACAGAGCCGTATGTAGCTATTGTGCTGAGCAGAGCAGTATGTGGCTGTTGTGCTGGACAGAGCCGTATGTAGCTATTGTGCTGAGCAGAGCCGTATGTAGCTATTGTGCTGAGCAGAGCCGTATGTAGCTATTGTGCTGGACAGAGCCGTATGTGGCTATTGTGCTGAGCAGAGCAGTATGTGGCTGTTGTGCTGGACAGAGCCGTATGTAGCTATTGTGCTGAGCAGAGCCGTATGTAGCTATTGTGCTGGACAGAGCCGTATGTAGCTATTGTACTGAGCAGAGCAGTATGTAGCTATTGTGCTGAGCAAAGCCGTATGTAGCTATTGTGCTGAGCAGAGCCGTATGTAGCTATTGTGCTGAGCAGAGCCGTATGTAGCTATTGTGCTGGACAGATCCGTATGTGGCTATTGTGCTGAGCAGAGCAGTATGTGGCTGTTGTGCTGGACAGAGCCGTATGTGGCTATTGTGCTGAGCAGAGCAGTATGTGGCTGTTGTGCTGGACAGAGCCGTATGTGGCTATTGTGCTGAGCAGAGCAGTATGTGGCTGTTGTGCTGGACAGAGCCGTATGTGGCTATTGTGCTGAGCAGAGCAGTATGTGGCTGTTGTGCTGGACAGAGCCGTATGTAGCTATTGTGCTGAGCAGAGCAGTATGTGGCTGTTGTGCTGGACAGAGCCGTATGTAGCTATTGTGCTGAGCAGAGCCGTATGTGGCTATTGTGCTGAGCAGAGCAGTATGTGGCTGTTGTGCTGGACAGAGCCGTATGTGGCTATTGTGCTGAGCAGAGCAGTATGTGGCTGTTGTGCTGGACAGAGCCGTATGTAGCTATTGTGCTGAGCAGAGCCGTATGTAGCTATTGTGCTGAGCAGAGCCGTATGTAGCTATTGTGCTGAGCAGAGCCGTATGTAGCTATTGTGCTGAGCAGAGCCGTATGTAGCTATTGTGCTGAGCAGAGCCGTATGTAGCTATTGTGCTGAGCAGAGCCGTATGTAGCTATTGTGCTGAGCAGAGCCGTATGTAGCTATTGTGCTGAGCAGAGCCGTATGTAGCTATTGTGCTGAGCAGAGCCGTATGTAGCTATTGTGCTGAGCAGAGCCGTATGTAGCTATTGTGCTGGACAGAGCCGTATGTGGCTATTGTGCTGAGCAGAGCAGTATGTGGCTGTTGTGCTGGACAGAGCCGTATGTGGCTATTGTGCTGAGCAGAGCAGTATGTGGCTGTTGTGCTGGACAGAGCCGTATGTGGCTATTGTGCTTAGCAGAGCAGTATGTGGCTGTTGTGCTGGACAGAGCCGTATGTGGCTATTGTGCTGAGCAGAGCAGTATGTGGCTGTTGTGCTGGACAGAGCCGTATGTAGCTATTGTGCTGAGCAGAGCAGTATGTGGCTGTTGTGCTGGACAGAGCCGTATGTAGCTATTGTGCTGAGCAGAGCCGTATGTAGCTATTGTGCTGAGCAGAGCCGTATGTAGCTATTGTGCTGGACAGAGCCGTATGTGGCTATTGTGCTGAGCAGAGCAGTATGTGGCTGTTGTGCTGGACAGAGTCGTATGTAGCTATTGTGCTGAGCAGAGCCGTATGTAGCTATTGTGCTGGACAGAGCCGTATGTAGCTATTGTGCTGAGCAGAGCCGTATGTAGCTATTGTGCTGAGCAGAGCCGTATGTAGCTATTGTGCTGAGCAGAGCCGTATGTAGCTATTGTGCTGAGCAGAGCCGTATGTAGCTATTGTGCTGGACAGAGCCGTGTGTGGCTATTGTGCTGAGCAGAGCAGTATGTAGCTGTTGTGCTGGACAGAGCCGTATGTGGCTATTGTGCTGAGCAGAGCAGTATGTGGCTGTTGTGCTGGACAGAGCCGTATGTAGCTATTGTGCTGAGCAGAGCCGTATGTAGCTATTGTGCTGAGCAGAGTCGTATGTAGCTATTGTGCTGAGCAGAGCCGTATGTAGCTATTGTGCTGAGCAGAGCCGTATGTAGCTATTGTGCTGAGCAGAGCCGTATGTAGCTATTGTGCTGAGCAGAGCCGTATGTAGCTATTGTGCTGAGCAGAGCCGTATGTAGCTATTGTGCTGAGCAGAGCCGTATGTAGCTATTGTGCTGAGCAGAGCCGTATGTGGCTATTGTGGCGCCCTGTGGGAGCTAAAAATATTTGGCTCCCTCCTCCCAATTTGATAAAAAGAAAAAAACATTGAAAATCGCTTTTCGGCGCCCCTCCCTAGTCTGGCGTCCTGTGTAGCCACACAACCCGCAGTACCCTACCTACGCCACTGGTGCTGGGTAAAGAATATTAAAAAGTTGAGTACAGTTTTAAAGCGGCTACATTGGTGAAATTGATACAAAGGAGTGTACGAGGGAGTCCGTATGTAATACAAAACATAATTTACATTTTCAAGCTTCAGTGCTATTGATACTAAATGCAAATAAAATAACTTTTTTTTTCATTACATTTTTACAAGTTTCATGCATAAATTTGTACTTTATGTTTTGACAGAAATAAATAAAAATCTCGTTTTTTACTTTGTTACAGACCTGTTATTCTGGCAGGAAACTACTAACATTGGTAACTACACCAGAAGCGGAAACAACATTGTGTTTCCAAAAAATAAAAATGGTAAACCATATTGACGTCATTATAATGGCCTCCCCCTCCTCTTCCTCCCCACACCCCCCCAGGTTATTTGCGACTCCTGATAACGACAGTGTGCTTTTAGATATGTTCGTGACAGGGAATCTGGTTTTACGCGATGAGGTTTGTCGGTGGCCTAAATCTATGAAGGTACGTATGCCACCCGCACCCCCGGGCACAGATCTCTCTCTTCTCTGAAGATTTAATCTATTGAGATTTATGTTGGAGATTCGTATTGTGAATTTATATAAAGACCACAAATTGCCATGGTTAGGTTTTTTTTGAGGGTCTCAGACGGAGACTTTGAAATACGGAAAAGGGGGGGGGGTATTTATTAGGTGATATATGTCGTCTAAGGAATACAGTTTAAAATATGCGCACATAGATTTTAGGTAAATTAATTAAATTTAAATATTGTCGCAGTCCCCTTAACGTTCGCCAACAAACTAACCAATGAGCCATTAACTTAACCCCCCCCCTTTTGAGAATCACTGTTCTAAGCCGTAATAGCAATAGCACCATCTACACATGTCAGCCGGAATCGACGCTGTTGGAGAATTCTTCACTTCATTTGCCCCATTAGCAGGAAGAATTTTAAATTGAATTTTAAGTTGGTTTTTTTTTGGTGTCCACAAAATGTGCATAACGCAGCCCAACATTTCCCTATAGAACATAGAACTCATAATATATTATACTAGCTGTACCCTGTTAAACCTTTGCAAAGAGTTATATACCCTTAGTCTTGATCAGCAGGCTAGGTTATTTTTGGTTTCGGGCAGATCCGATTTTCTTCATGAAACTGTGATACTTTTGTTTTAATTCTTTACTTTCGATTTAACGCAGAACCCAAATCCTTTTATATATATTATACTTTTGCTATATATATATATATATATATATATATATATATATATGTATATATATATATATTGTCTTATTCACACACACACATACATGCATAAATACATACATACATACACATATATACATACATACATATACATACACATACATACATACATACACATGCATACACATACATACATACGTACATACATACATACAAAGTAAAGGTTATGTTCTGTGGTCTTTGGAGCATCAACATGTTGGTGAGGCTAATCTATTTTGACCCCGTATTCTTAACTCAAAACCTGTGTTGATTTATTTGGGAAAAATTTTGTAATCGACTTTTGTGTGTGTGTATGTGTGTGTGTGTGTGTGTTTGCAGTGGCGCCGAGAGCCAACACGGGCTCCAGGGCAGGACATCGTTGCGGACCCCTTAATAAACAAAAAGTCGTGAAAAAATTGACATGGTCGGGGCGGCCGGGCCCCCTGGCAATGACCCCCTGGCCCCCTCTCGGCGCCCCTGTGTGTTTGTGTGTGAGAGACATTCTGTGCCTATTTTTAGTATTACATTTGTTGATTTTCTCTTTCAGGAAGCTTTCAGTGCTACGTATTAACCTATAAAAACATCACAGGAAAGTTTGCAATCAATGGTTTAATTGATGACAGTCAAAATGCGTGAGTATAGAGATGTGTTATACTCATTTTACTCATCATGATTAAACTGTGTTAAACATAAAAATTATACAAACAGAATATTTTAAGTGCATGTAACAGTAATGTTACAATTATTGCAGCACAAGTAAAGAAATGTAAAAAGATTCAATACACGTAGTTTTTAGCACTTATTTTTACTTCACGAGTAATTTATCTTAAAAATGGTTTAGCACATAGAATTACAGCGTATGTAATTTATTTCTAAAACGTATTATAGCAGTTTGTAATTTATAGCACAAGTGATTTATAGCACGAATGTTTATAGCACAAGTGATTTATAGCAAGAATGTTTATAGCACAAGGGATTAATAGCACTCATGGTTTCATCGCAAGTGATGAATACACACGTCTCCGAAATTGAAGAATAATTTGTGAAGTTGACACTGGAAATTATAAAAATTTTCTAAACTTTATTTAATCTGAAAATCGTGATGCATTAAAAACCCATTTTTTAAACAGGTGAGTTTATGTATTGAGGTAGTCTATCTCACAAAGAACATCTTCAAATATATATGTTACCGGCAAAGTGTGAAATCCGGCAATCTATAGAATGCCTAGGCAATGTATAGAATGCCTGAATTTTTCAGGCAAAGTATGAGTTCCCGTTCGGCAAAGTATGTAACTGGCCTAGTTAGGAACTAGAGTAGATTTAGAGACAGACAATTCTCTTCGTCATTGTAAGATAAGAAGATATAACAGAAGTAGCAGTAATGCAAATAATGGTTGACAAGGTGACAGACGACTTAGGACAAGGTGGTCAGAAAAAAATAGAGTAGTAAACAGCAAATGTGTGACGACAGGGAGGCGACGACGAACAGTTTAGGAGAGACAACAATGACGACCTGGGGGTGCTCCTTAGGTGAGAACTATTATGAAGGAGACTGTGAAGTAATTAGGGAAATTAAGGTGGGGACGTTGGCTGCCACTGTGCGAGTTCCGATTCCCGATGTTGACAAAGGGCAGGGAGACTCACGAAATCTGTTGGCAGTTGTTATGAGCATGACAGATGATGGCTTTTACCGCCTTGGAAGTGCACATGGAATCTTGAAGCAACTATATGCCAGATCAGAATTCACCGTAAGTCCAAAAGATTTAATAAAAGCGGAAGACGTTCCTGACCTTGAAATAGCTCTCCAATCTGCTGCTACAGGAAGCGGCCAAGGATTCGTCAGATGTATATGCAAGACTAAATGCCAAACTATGAGGTGTCTTTGTGTGAAAAAGAAAATTAAATCCAATTCAAAATGCCATTCTAGTCTTTCCTGCTGCAACAAGTAGCTCATTCCAGTTGTGTTCTGCTTGTTTTCACCAGAAACAACATTTTTTTTATTATTTATCAATTATTCACTATTTCATGAAATATGAACATGGCAGATCAAAATACCAAAATACGAAGTGTTTTGTGTGAAAGAAGAAAATTCAGTACAGTAAAATTCTAAGTGCCAATGCTGATGTCTTACCTGCTGAAGCAAATACTTCAATCTCAGCTCTGTTGTCAGTTATTTTTTTTTTTTCGGTATGAACATCATATTCTTTATTTTGCATTCATTCCATATTAAAATACGTTTTTATCAATAAAGGCTTTTGTTGTTCTTTTCTGATACTTTGCAAAAACGACACTAGTCATTCTATACAATGCCTAGGAAAAGTATGCACAATTTAAAAATTTTATACTTTGCCTAAAACCACCAGACATTCTATACATTGCCTAGGTATTCTATAGAATGCCGACATTTCATACTTTGCCGGTAACATATATTTCTTTAAAAAAATACTATTAGCATAACACAAACAGTGATAAGAATATGAGGAACAATGTCGTCTATTTAAGTAAATATTGCATTAAAACCTAAGTGTTAGATAACTAATAAATACAGGAATTATACAGGATGGCCAGTGACTGTGTTGTGTGTCTGACTTTTAGGGCAATACGCAAAAAAGCGTAATTCTCATTGGCTTAGCGGCAAACAAAATGAATCAAATGGCAAATTATAACATTCCAAAACTCGGATGAACATTCTGTTAAATATAGTGTAGGCTATATTATGTGGGCATAACTTTCACTTTTGCGAAAAGTATACTCAGATATGTGATAGGAGTTAAAGTATAAATTAGAAAAATATTATAATTGATAAATATTTATCGAATTCTCAAAATAAAACACGAAACACAAAAACAAATTTTGAATGATGTGAAATGTGTCTACTATCCGTGAAACGTCATTACAAACTTTCCTCATTATATTATTATAAGATACCAAATATAAGCGGTTGTACTGTACTCATGAAATAAATGTATTACAGAGCTCAATCTACAGATCTGACATTGAATTCAGATATTATATCGTTATCTGCTCAGCCTAAACCGATCGTCTCATTAGACAACCCTTTGAATCTAACATTCAAAACTCAGGTGAGCGGAACAACGAAACGGTTCATTGTATATCATTATATTTAAGAATAGATATTAAAAAATCTTATTTTTAAAAGTATTTTAAGTTCAAAGTTTACTGTCAATTTTGATTTCGCTGTACGAAAGCGAAAAATATTTTATTTTGCAGATAAATACAGGAAAACTACAAGTCTGTGTTTATTTGACAAAAAATCTGTAAGTTCTGATAAACAAAGCTTGGACTATTGTATTTTTTTAAAGGATTTTGCTTTAGTCAAACGCAAGTCATAACACAGATCCTACCATAAAGACAAAGATACTAACTGTGTGTCGCTAACTGACATGTAACCTACAGTTCAAATCATAAAAATACTAAAGTGTGGGTTAGGAACTGATTTAACGAGGCTCGACTAACTTTGTAATCAGTATTTCATCTTCAGTAGGAGCAAGCATGTTTACATTCAAGGCCTTAGTTTTATTCAGGCCCATTAGGTGGCTGCCTTTGGTTTCCTATTTCTAAAAGGGCCCTCTGTAAGACTTTAAAAAGTTTGATCTGTTGATATTTGAAAACAAAACGTTTTTTTTAAACATCATTTTATTTTCTACTCAAGATGTGTTTACTGGCGTGCAATGTTATTAACAGGTTTTACATTAGGGCAGGCCTACATTGCTCAAGTCAGGGCCGTCACAAGGACCGGTAATCTGAACACCTATCTAGGACCCCGAGCTAAGATGGCTTAAAATGTCGGATTTGTAGGGAGAGCTGAATTTGGGAAAAGATTGTTATGGATGAAATATTTACAAACGACGTGCCTGGAAACGTTATTTCTAATATGTCTTTTCTATGACTTTTTTTGATATCATTAGCTAGTGCCCCCAAATATATCTTTAGCTAGTGTCCCCAAATATATCTTTAGCTTGTGTCCCCAGATATATCTTTAGCTAGTGTCCCCAGATATATCTTTAGCTAGTGTCCCAAAATATATCTTTAGCTAGTGTCCCCAAATATATCTTTAGCTAGGGCTCTTAAATATATGTAGTCCAGGACCCCAAAATATATATTTAAACTAGTGTCCAGCAAATATATATGGCTACTGCCCCTATATACGTCTATGGCTAGGACACCAAAATATTCGTTTGCCTTAGGCTCCTATAAAGTAAGAACGGCCCCTGAAAAAAGCTAAGGTATTTTCAGAACAATCTTTTTTGTAATAACCACCATACGACACTGTCCTAGATGTATAGCTACCCTTTGGAGCAGCAGTGAAATGCGCACCATAGAATATATATCCTACAGAAAGCGCATAACTATTTAAAAAGTCCACGAATAATGACTTTATAAAATGCCTCCATTTGTGCTATTTTCCTTTTTGATAGTGCAGCACACTGACACATATATTGCGGGTTTCGGAAATATCAGTTCAAAGTCCGTATAGTTTATATTGTGTGGTGCGCACCAAGAACTATAAATAGTCTGATGTAAGATTGATATTTTCTTTATTCGCTAATTTTAAAAAAAACATAAACGACCGTTTAGTTCTAATTATTGTTGTTTTTATTTTGTTGTTTTTATTTTGTTGTTGTTTTGCTGTTTTTATTTTGTTTTTATTTTGTTGTTATTTTGTTGTTTTTATTTTGTTGTTATTTTGTTGTTGTTTTGTTGTTTTTATTTTGTTGTTATTTTGTTGTTGTTTTGTTGTTTTTATTTTGATGTTATTTTGTTGTTTTTATTTTGTTGTTATTTTGTTGTTATTTTGTTGTTTTTATTTTGTTTTTATTTTGTTGTTATTTTGTTGTTTTTATTTTGTTGTTATTTTGTTGTTGTTTTGTTGTTTTTATTTTGTTGTTATTTTGTTGTTTTTATTTTGTTGTTATTTTGTTGTTGTTTTGTTGTTTTTATTTTGTTGTTATTTTGTTGTTTTTTTATTTTGTTGTTATTTTGTTGTTGTTTTGTTGTTGTTGTTTTGTTGTTTTTATTTTGTTGTTATTTTGTTGTTTTTATTTTGTTGTTATTTTGTTGTTATTTTGTTGTTGTTTTGTTGTTTTTATTTTGTGGTTATTTTGTTGTTGTTTTGTTGTTTTTATTTTGTTGTTATTTTGTTGTTGTTTTGTTGTTTTTATTTTGTTGTTATTTTGTTGTCGTTTTGTTGTTTTTATTTTGTTGTTATTTTGTTGTTGTTGTTATTTTGTTGTTATTGTTGCTTTGTTGTTGTTATTTTGTTGTTGTTGTTTTGTTGTTGCTGTTTTGTTGTTGCTGTTTTGTTGTCATTGTAGCTTTGTTGTTACTTTGTTGTTGTTTTGTTGTTTCTTCGTTGTTGTTTTGTTGCTTTGTTGTTGCTGTTTTGTTTTCATTGTAGCTTTGTTGTTACTTTGTTGTTGTTTTGTTGCTGTTCTGTTGCTGTTTTGTTGCTGCTTTGTTGTTGTTTTGTTGTTGTTTTGTTGTTGTTGTTTTGTTGTTGTTTTGTTGTTGTTGTTGCTGTTTTGTTGTCATTGTAGCTTTGTTGTTACTTTGTCGTTGTTTTGTTGTTGCTTTGTTGTTGTTTTGTTGCTTTGTTGTTGCTGTTTTGTTTTTTATTGTTGCTTTGTTGTTGTTTTGTTGCTTTGTTGTTGTTTTGTTGCTTTGATGTTGTTTTGTTGCTTTGTTGTTGTTTTGTTGTTGCTTTGTTGTTGTTTTGTTGCTTTGTTGTTGCTGTTTTGTTTTTTATTGTTGCTTTGTTGTTGTTTTGTTGCTGTTTTGTTGTTGTTTTGTTGCTTTGTTGTTGTTTTATTGTTGAGAAATATTATATTGACAATGATACTTTTATTTTAATAAATTAGCTTTTATTTAAAATTACAATATTCAAATGATCCTTCACCTCAGCACCTGGTCAACAGAAGGATGTCGTATACATTTTTTTCCAAAAAGCGTTCAGTGCTCATGTTCTCATTTCTCAACTTTCGCTGTCCTCATGTCACCCAGTCAACTTCAGGTGAGTCTTTCAATCTTTCAATCTATGAATAGTATCTCAGCTGTTCTCAAATTTTGACTCTTGGCGACCCCACCGTATTAACTATTTTGTTTTTTCGTGATCCACCTTCAGAGAAAAACTACGATATATAAAAAGTGTCGTATATTCTAATAAATAAATTACCTCGTACAATTTGCAGATTAAACAAAAATCTTTTAGATTCGTAACATCTAAAAAAAATAGAGTGTCAATATGCGCACACAATTTATCATTCAATTAATTATAAATTTCGTCGCGGTCCACGCAAAGGTCGTCCTAGACCCACTAGTGGATCGCCACGCACACTTTGAGAAGCACTGTGCTGAAGTATTTCTTTTATTCACTGGGATAATGACTCTTGACGTATTGGGTGTTGTATGTATCCGACCATGTTGTATGTTCATGTCTCCACTGTTGTTATGAACCTGTATGTTGTATATTCATGTCTCCACTGTTGTATGAACCTGTATCCGACCATGTTGTATGTTCATGACTCCACTCTTGCTATGAACCTGTATCCGACCATGTTGTAAGCTCACAACATTCAACGTCCAGCTCACAGAGTCCAGTCGAGAATACTGTAGTCTGTCCTGGTCAATCTTTAAATCACCCTACCAATTAGAAATTGCTTTATTTTAATTGAATTTAAACTATATTATCTAAATAATGCTTAGGCCTTGCCGTTTGTAGTGACAAGTAAAAAATATCAGATGTTTGTAGTGACAAGTAAAAAAAATCAGACGTTTGTAGTGACAAGTAAAAAAAATCAGACGTTTGTCGTGATAAGTAAAAAAATATCAGACGTTTGTAGTGATAAGTAAAAAAATATCAGACGTTTGTATTGACAAGTAAAAAAATATCAGACATTTGTAGTGACAAGTAAAAAAATATCAGACGTTTGTAGTGACAAGTAAAAAAATATCAGACGTTTGTAGTGACAAGAAAAAAATCAGACGTTTGTATTGACAGTAAAAAAATATCAGACGTTTGTAGTGACAAGTAAAACATATCAGACGTTTGTAGTGATAAGTAAAAAATATCAGACGTTTGTAGTGACAAGTAAAAAATATTTTATTTTATTTCACCTAATGTGTAGGTAGTTGTTTTAAAAGAAGTTATTTTTTTGTGTTGTTATTGTTGTTTATCATCCCATTCCTAAAGCCGATAATTAATAATCTTTTACATTTGAAATGTTTAACTTCAGACTGAACACAAACATTAAAATGTCGAATTGCCATTTTATAAAAAAATTAATCCGACAATGAATACAAAATAAATGTGTGAAATAGTTAGTAAGAATTTAATCTAGAGCTAAACACTATACTTGTAGCTAGTAAATTTTTCCTCATTACATATCAACATTTTAAATTAATTTGGAACATGCAATCACAAATATACATATATACACGTTTTTATAAAGATAAACATTGTAAAAAAATAAATAGATAAATGAATATATATATATATATATATATACACACACATATATATATATATATATATATAGAGAGAGAGAGAGAGAAATAAATAGATGGATTAGATAGATAGATAGATAGATAGATAGATAGATAGATAGATAGATAGATAGATAGAAAGATAGATAGATAGATAGATAGATAGATAGATAGATAGATAGATAGATAGATAGATAGATAGATAGATAGATAGATAGATAGATAGATAGATAGATAGATAGATAGATAGATAGATAGATAGATAGATAGATAGATAGATAGATAGATAGATAGATAGATAGATAGATAGATAGATAGATAAGAGCCTTTCATTTATATTATGTATTTCATCTTCTTAGCCTGCTACAGTTTATACCACAGCTACAACTATAAAACCAGGTAATTAATTGCGAGTCTGTTTTATTCAAAATCATTGTAAAACATATTTTTGACTTTACATTTGCTAAGCGAAAATATTAAAGCAAGCATTCTTTTATGTTAATGAAAAAATACATGGTAATATAAGAAAAAACATCATGAATATAATATTACTTGCAATGAAACAGTAGAATAGTACATTGAAGTGACAAAGAGATGTCTAAATGAATGTCTTGCAATAATAATTAATCTCATCACCGTCATCTTCACGTCCTGCTGAACTTTCATTTTTTGTGTCTAATTCAGTAAAGAACTGTCCATTGGTTGTTAAAGACGGCGTTGTGTTTAATGAGACGAAGCCTGGAGAACATTTCACCACACCTTGTCCACCACGGTACACCGGTCAGTATGATAGTCCATTCACTTTCAAACACATTCAGTTAGTAATGTTTCGCACATAGTTGTAGCAGGATATTCTTTCCGCACTGACTAGGGATATTTGTTTTTAATTTAATCTGCAGGTTTTATTTCTAGACGATGTAACACACAGGGCGACTGGGAGTCAGTAGACACAAACAACTGCCTGCAAGAAGTCCTGCAATCAGTGTTAACTGAGGTATACTTTGATTATGACTCAACAATGCTTATTGTGTAGATTAGATAGATAGATAGATAGATAGATAGATAGATAGATAGACAAACAGATATATATAGATAGATAGATAGACAAACAGATAGATAGATAGATAGATAGATAGATAAATAGATAGATAGATAGATAGACAAACAGATAGATAGATAGATAGATAGATAAATAGATAGATAGATAGATAGATAGATAGATAGATAGATAGATA
This sequence comes from Bulinus truncatus, assembly GCA_021962125.1. Taxonomy (NCBI): domain Eukaryota; kingdom Metazoa; phylum Mollusca; class Gastropoda; family Planorbidae; genus Bulinus; species Bulinus truncatus. The sequence goes on along the minus strand of JAGDYQ010000173.1, from coordinate 1,591,063 downwards.
GATAGATAGATAGATAGATAGATAGATAAATAGATAGATAGATAGATAGATAGATAGATAGATAGATAGATAGATAGATAGATAGATAGATAGATAGATAGATAGATAGATAGATAGATAGATAGATAGATAGATAGATAGATAGATAGATAGATAGATAGATAGATAGATAGATAGATAGATAGATGATATAACCATCAATTTTATGTCTACAATTTATAATTCCTGCAGTCAATTGATATTAAAGAGATCGGTGCACTGGAGAAGATCACCAACATCACTGAGAGAGTCTCCAGTGTTATGAAAAATAATTCGAAGGAGAACATTTTATCTGGGGACATCAGAACTGTTGTGGGAATTTTCGCTGAAGTTGGAAGCGCATCAAAACAGTTTAATTTGACTTTGTCAAAAAAAAACCTAGGAGTAAGTGAACTTCACTTGAGTAGACATATGCATTGCTTTTGCTGTGGAATACGTTTGATTTAGAATCAATATTCTTTTGTGTTAATCAATACTCGATTTTATATTAAATGCTGAAATGTACTTAATTTTTGTTTAAATTTTTGATCTTGGATAATAATGCATCATATAAAACGTCGATTTTCATCAATTAAAAAAAAAATTAAAACTGTATCTCTTATCTCAGACAATGGTTGTTGGTTTTTCTATATTTACAATAACGCAGTTGCTACCAAACCAGCAAACTGGAATAATTATTTTTTTTTCCGCCGACCAGAAATATATGTGCGCTTGCGCAACTAGACGGACTCCGTATTATTTTTTTTTACGGCTCCGTCTATAGATATTGCGCATGCGCGACTAGACGGACTCCGTATTATTTTTATTCGGGATCAGGCTATAGATATTGCGCCTAACCCTATTCCTAACCCTAACCCTATTCTTAACCCTAACCCTAGCCCTAACCCTAACCCTAGCCTCGAAAACAAAAAATATGCAATAATATGTAGTCCCAGTCCGTCTAGTCGCGCATGCGCACATCTATTGCTGGTCGGCGAAAAAAAAAATATTCCAGTTTGCTGGTCGAGTAATAATAGCGTTACAATAATACTAAATCCTACTGAATGACTACATAGCTAACAGTCTCAGCTAACTTTATGGACTCTAGATATATTTACCCTGTGTTTCAGAGTATAATCAACACTGTTGACAAACTCCTGGCATCAGAGGGTGATGTATGGAAAGGTGTCACCAAGGGAGAGAACCGTACTGACGCTGGGGCCAAGTTGTTATTCTCCTTGGAAAATATCACACAGGGCATTTTAAATTCCAACACTTCAAACTTCACGGAGATCAGTCTAAATGAAGCTAATATCGGTAACTGTCCTTGATGTTGTCATCAGTCAAACTAATACCGGTATCGTTTGTCTAACTGTCCTAAATGTGGGTCTAAATTAAAATAATACCGGTATTGTTTGTCTGTCCTAAATGTGGGTCTAAATGAAACTAATACCGGTATTGTTTGTCTGTCTTAAATGTGGGTCTAAATGAAACTAATACCGGTATTGTTTGTCTAACCGTCCTAAACGTGGGTCTAAATGAAACTAATACCGGTATTGTTTGTCTAACTGTCCTAAACGTGGGTCTAAATGAAACTAATACCGGTATTGTTTGTCTAACTGTCCTAAACGTGGGTCTAAATGAAACTAATACCGGTATTGTTTGTCTAACTGTCCTAAACGTGGGTCTAAATGAAACTAATACCGGTATTGTTTGTCTAACCGTCCTAAATACGGGACTGAATGAAACTAATACCGGTATTGTTTGTCTGGGGCACTGACCTAAGAATGAGTGCAAGGTCGTCCTATTGCGTGGGTCCATTATCCTAGTGCATCTCATTTCTCTTTTTTTTTCTTTATCTCAAATACTTTGTACTTACCTTATGATTGTGTTGTATAAATATAAAACTGAAATGTGTCTTATTTTATTTTTTTTAGTTTGACAGCAAATGTGTGAATTGTATTCTACGTGATTTAAATATAATTAAATTCCCCCCCCCCCCATAAGATGATTATGTCAATGGTCCTTATAGCACTCAATTTAACATTTTTATCAGTTTTTTTTTTTGTCCAATGATATATAAAAAGTGACTGTAATTTAGTATAGAACCAGCAAATCAAATTTTACCTTTTAAATGTTAACTATTTTATAAATGATTAGACATAATGCGTTGTTTTTTTTTTGTTTGTTTTTTCAGTTGTTGAATTGAAGAAAAGAACAACTAAAGTAATTGCGTTTAAAGAGATTGAAAATGAAATCACACTTAGCCAACCTAAGGAAGGTAAGTCATTGTGGACTGTATTGGTTTACACTTAGCCAAACTAAGGAAGGTAAGTCATTGTGGACTGTATTGGTTTACACTTAGCCAAACTAAGAAAGGTAAGTCATTGTGGACTGTATTGGTTAGTTCAATTTTTTGTGGACCTCTTCTCAAGTTGTTGAAAGCAGTTTATTATAAATAACTTCTCAAGTTGTTACTTGGATCAAGAATAGCGAAGCACCTCTCAAATTATTGTTTAATTCAGTACATTGTGAAACTATGCTCAAGTTATTGTTTAGTTATGTGTATTGTAAAACACCTCTAAAGTTGTTGTTTAGTTGATGTTAATACCCTGCCTATTTTCTTTTCACATTTGGACAAATCGCCTTTACAAGTTATTTATTCAAGTTAGTAACAAAAAAAAAGATTTGAACAAATGCTTACAATTTAGATTACACATGTAATAAAATGATTTTATTATTTTCAGAAACATTCAAATACTCCATTATAATTTATAAAAACATTTCTGAAAAATTCACTGTGGGGCATTTTCAAGACAAAGAACACAAGTAAGTCTTATGGTATGCATTGGTAAATACCGTATTTCCCCATGTATAAGCACCTCCTTTGTATAAGCTACCCCCCCCCCCCCCCAATTTTTGGACTGTGAAGTTTTGAAAAAAATATTTTATTAGAGAAACAAGTTATAAAGAAAGAAAATTTACAAAGAAACAAAATTCAAGATTCGTAATAATCACTCATACACATTATTATACACTTTTTGGGCTTGAAAATTTTGGAAAAAAAGGGTGGCTTATACATGGGGAAATACGGTAAATAAAAAATACAAAGGTTTTACAGTAAAATAAGTTATTTCTGTGTAGTCAACATTGAAATATTATCTTAGAATATTTTGGTGAAAGTCCTCTTTTGCATACAACTTTAGGCAAATTTTGTCGTCACTTTACGTGCAGTCACCTCAATATTAAATGATTAATTGTAATTTTTTTTATCACAGACCAGCAATTGAAAAACAACCAAAAATATTTAATTCTGATGTCATATCGTTTTCTGTGGAACCAAAACCAGACTCTGTCACATTGAAGAAGAATCCGTTAATATTAACATTTAAACTTCTGGTCAGTTTGATTATATGTTCTCATTTCTTTTCTTGTATCCATCTATCATTTTGAAAGTCATCTTAATGTAAATTATCTTTAATAATTCAAGATTTTGTTTATTAAGACATAAAAATTTAGATTACATTAGTTAATACTGTTCAGTTTTCGTTTACTTACACTAGACAGATAAGAATGTAGAGAAGAATTATACTCGACAATTTAACTATTTTGTTTGGCTATTTTGTCTTTCAGAACAGTACTAACCACAAACAGTTTTGTGTATACTTAAAAGACAGCTCGTAAGTGTTAATAATCGCTGTAACAATATAATATAATATAATATAATACAACATAATATAATATAATATAATATAACATAACATAACATAATAGAATAGAGTAGAATAGAATAGGACAAGATGATTCTTTGCAATGATCAGGTAAAAACGTGTAACAAATGACTTACTGTGGCTAATCAATGACGTAAGAAGCCTTGGTGTCACATGGGTAGGACAAAAAAAATGTGTAAACGTCACCTCTGACGACATTGGGTGGCTACCTTAGGGGTAGCCACACCTGAAGTCGTTGGGATCTATGTCAGGGGTGTCCCCCCACAGGAAGTCATATGTGAACTCATTCTTGATTTTCGGTTTTGTCTTTTTGAACATGATTTAGAAAATACTTTTAGCCTTTAAATACTGTGCAATTTAAAATAATAATAATATAATAATACAATGATGCACATTTAAATCTTTATAACATTTTTTTTTTATTTCTGAGGGAAAATATCCTCAATACTTCTGTTCAGAATCAATGTTGTTTGAAATCTAAACCGTTGGACCCTGTGGTTTAATTGTAAATCAATTCGTCTCTTCGGAGGCGTGGGTTCGAATCCCACCGCTGTCACCATGTAAAGGATTAAATATATGAACTGGTTTATAATGAGAAACTCAATTCATGTCCATGGTTCATATAATTTATTTACAACACAATAAATTATAAACAGAATAAATCCAATATAATTCACAATGACTGATAATCTCCTCAACTCAATGAATAAATACTTATTCACAATAAACACAACTGATTAACTAAAACTTCTGAACTGTACTTGTATACTCTCTCTCTCACTGTACTCAACTGAACTGTACTTCTGAACTCAACTGATTTGACTGACTCGATTGACTGACTCTCAACTAAACATCGTCTTTATATAATATAATTTACTTGCTTCCAACTCGAACATTCCACATCGCTCTCTCTCACCCATTTAGACAATACAATTTACAATAAACATCATATTTATATTCTCTAACTATCTAGAATCTTGACCCCGTGACCTCATGTTGACCTGGTTGGCCAAGCTCCAAACGTACACACACACCTGTGTGCGTAGTATACACAACTATACCATGACAAATAACAAGATAACATTAGTGGGGGGGGGGCTGTAATTTTGTATTAATTTGTATCGCTATTTATACAAATGTGTGGCTTGGTTCCCCTTTCTGCAAATGATCAAAATTGTATAAAAAATAATTGAAGGGGGATGTGTGTGCGGGGGGGGGGGGGCTTCGTAGATAATAATAGGTGAATTCATTCTTTTGAAATTGGTGCCAGAAGGAGGGTACTTGGCAGATAACATGTCACCGTTTTAAAAGTTGTATTTACTAAAAAAAAAAAATATTAAAGTCGATAACACTCTGCTATTACAGCTCTATCCATTCCATGGGAGAATATTCAAACTGGTGTTGTGTTATCTAAAATAAAGATCTTGTCAGTAAAGAAATAAATTATGTAAAAAAAAAGTTATTTAGATTAGAAATTAATATTTCATCCAATCAAATCAACTTTAAGACTTGATCTCATCTGTTAGATCTAGTAACGATAGTACGTGGTCTACAGATGGCTGCACCACAAAGATTGAACAAGATAAAGTCATATGTACATGTACACATCTGACAAACTTCGCTGTGCTTATGTCGCCGTATAAAATAAGTGTGAGTGTCTCTCACGTGATTTCAAACAATTCTCTTGGCCGTTGGATGTTGTTAGCTGTTGGCTGTTGTTGGCTGTTGTTAGCTGTTGGCTGTTGTTGGCTGTTGGATGTTGATGGCTGTTGGGTGTTGTTAGCTGTTGGCTGCTGTTGGCTGTTGGGTTTTGATGGCTGTTAGCTGTTGTTGGCTGTTAGATGTTAATGGCTGTTGTTAGCCGTTGGATGTTATTAGCTGTTGGCTGTTGTTAGCTGTTGGCTGTTGGATGTTGATGGCTGTTGGCTGTTGTTAGCCGTTGGCTGTTGTTAGCCGTTGGCTGTTGTTAGCCGCTGGCTGTTGTTAGCTGTTGTTAGTCGTTGGATGTTGTTGACTGTTTGCTGTTGTTAGCCGTTGGATGATGTTGGCTGTTGTTAGCCGTTGGATGTTGTTGGCTGTTGTTAGCCGTTGGATGTTTTGGCTGTTGTTAGCCGTTGGATGTTGTTGGCGGTTGTTAGTTATTGGATGTTGTTGTTTATTGTTTTTTTTTCAGTTAATGTAATTACTATTGGATAAAAAGGTTATTTAGGACACAGCTAAATATGAATTTGCTTGACATTTGAGGATAGATATCTTGATTTATTTACATAAATAGATTTTAAGACCCATTGATGCCAACATTGATATATAGATTTTGAAAAAGTTTAGATATCAAAATAGATATTTTATCATAAAATGATAAAAAATATGATTATCTTCAAGTAATAATTCAAATAACCAAATGTATGGAGTATAAATTATGGTGTATAAATGGGTGGTGTATAAACGGATGGTGTATAAATCTATTTTGTGTGTAAATCCAACGTGAATGTAATTTAATCATAGCAGCAACATCTTATGTACATATTTTGTTTAATTTTTTTTTATTTTGTGTTTAATAATCAGGAAACCCACAGCAGTATAATAAGTTTAATTTCATCAATTGGAATCACAATTTCACTTATATGTCTCGCTGTCACCATCGCAGTCTACGGCATCATGTGGAGGTAACCGGCTCTCTACGCATGCGCGTAAAAAAATAAAAAGCTACTAAACTATTTTAATTTCCTCTTTCAACTACATGTACACTATTGAACACAGATGTATGTTTGTTATTTCAGATTTGTGAAGAGTGACCGGGCCGTGTTACACGTCAACCTGAGTGTCTCGTTATTTATGGGCTACACCGTGTTTCTCGTTGGGATAGGCAAGACAGACAACTCTGTAGGTTGAGTGAAAAACATTTGTCAATGAGAATTATTCTGATAGCCTCCCTTGAAAACCATTTATCTGTTAACCCATTTTTTAAATAAAATCTTAATTTAGTGGACACCAGTTGGAGAAGACTAAGACTAAAATAAATCAAGTCTTGATTCTAATTGCTGTTTATTTAGTTCCGTTTAATTATTTTTTTGTTTTTACTAAACTTATGATTAAATCGCCTCTATATGTCTTACAGACAACGTGTGGTATAGTGGCTGGGTTACTTCACTTCTTATTTCTGGTTGTTTTCTTCGTGATGTTGGCCGAGGGTCTACTGATACACAAGTCGGTCACTTCGGTCTCTTCTGTCTCGATACTCAAGTACTTGGTTCCTTTAATGTACGGTGAGTTGATTATTGATGTGAACAGTAAATTTTAGTTTGATCAGTACAAACACTTTCACAGTGTCGGCTTTAGGTATAGGCGATATAGGCAGCTGCCTAGGGCGGCATTATTTCAAGGAGCGGCAAATTCAAGCAAAATAAAATAAAATTAAAAAAAAATTAAAATTAAAAATAAAATGAATTTGAGAAAGTGTAGAATTAAATAAGAGCACAAAATTGTTTAGAATGGCGACAACAAATAAGTCATGTGGATTAACGCTCTATCTTAATGTATTACATCACTATTATGACAAAATTTTCAAAATTATTTTCTTATTTTGCATTTAACAAAATTAGATCCAGATATAATGGATGATCCCTCTAAATGGATAGATATAATGGATGATCCTGCTAAATGGCCAGATATAAGTGATAATATTCGTTGTTTTCTTATTCAGCATGATCCAAAGCAGATCAAATTGAGTCTGGTTATCCAAAAGATGAAAGTGGGAGACAATTTTCTAATTACCTCTATACACGCAAACTGGCTAACGGAGAAACTTTAAAAAGGAAATGGTTGATGTATTCTACGTCAGTAGATAAGGTATATTGTTTTTGTTGCAGAATATATAATAGGACTGAAGCTGTCTTAGCAACACATGGTAGTTGTGACTGGAAAAATATGTCAAGTATATTGCAGCATCATGAAAAATCTCCAGATCATTTATCCAGTTATCATGGTTGGAAAGAACTAAAAATGAGGATAACAAATAATAAAACTATTGATGACGTGAATCAGCGCCTTATAAATCGTGAAGCGAAACACTGGAAGGATGTATTAGAAAGAATAATACCTTTGGTCAGAGTACATGAAGTTCAAAATGTACCCCCGAGAGGGCAGTCTGATCGGTTATATAGGCCTACACCTCATAATGGAAACTTTTTGAAATTTGATAAAGTTATTGCAGACTTGGATCCGGTAATGAAAGAACTTATAAAAGTTTAAAATCAGATGAAATTCATGACCATTATTTAGGAAAAAATATTCAGAATGAGATCATTCAACTGTTGAGTAAGAAGGTAAAACAGAAAATGATAAATGATTCAAAATGCAAAATATTACGCTATAGTTCTCGATTGCACACCAGATGTCAGTCACAAAGAACAGATGACAATGATTGTTAGATTTGTTACAGGAAATGAATCGACAAATGACAAACCTTTTATCAATGAACACTTCATTGTATTCATAGAACTTGAAAAATCTACAGGTGCAAGTATGGTGGAAATTTTACTTAAAGAACTGTCACATTCAGGCATTTGTCTATATGATATGAGGGGACAAGACTACGATAACGTAGCGAACATGCGGGGAATACATAATGGTGTCCAAGCAATAGTTAAAGAGCTAAATCGCAGAGCCTTTTATGTCCCATGCAATGTGCATTTGGTGGTGAATGATGCCGTAAACTGTTGTTTGGAAGTAGTACGGTTTTTTGAGATAATTAAAATATATACACCTTTTTTCTGCATCAACACATCGCTGGAATGTATTGTTAGAATATGTCAAAAACAAAGAGGCAGCAGGTTTAACTGTTAAAAAGTTATGCGCATCACGCTGGGGAAGTCGAATTAATGATGTGAAGGTAATTCGATACAAAACAGTTGAAATTTACGATGCACTCGTTTCAATTGCTGATGACATTTCACTTTCTGGACCATGTGGAACCCAGTCCCGTGCAGAAGCTAAGGGAATTGCACAAAAAATGCTCGATTTCAAGTTTATTTGTTCATTAGTGATTTGGTATGATGTTTTATTTGATATTAATATATCTAGCAAAACATTTCAAGAAAAGATCTTGATTTAAACAAATCAATTCAACAATTGACTGCAACTAAAACTATGCTCCAGAATTATAGAACAGATGAAGGTTTTGCCAAAGCAATTACAACAGCTAAATCATTGACTGAAGAATTTGGTATTGAGTGCAATTTACCTACGGAAATACAAATAAGATTTCGACTAAGAAAGAAACAATTTGACTATGAAGTTTCAGACGATCCAATTCTCGAGCCAGAAATGAATTTCAGAGTAAATTTTTTAACCAGATATTGGCTACTGCAATTCAATCAGTTAATGATCGATTTATGCAGTTAACATCTCATAGCGATTTATTTGGATTTTTTGTATGTCATTAAACAACTGGAGAAATATGATAAAAGAGAGGTTTTCAAAGATTGCATGGACCTTCAATTAGCTTTAACATCTGAAAACGAAGATTCAGCAGACATTAATGCAACAGAACTGTGTGATGAATTATTTGATTTATCAAGGAGAATTACAGAAAAATCAAGCCCTAGAGTAATATTAGACTATCTATGTGGAATGAGCGTGGTTGCCTAGAGTTATATTAGACTATCTATGTGGAATGGGCGTGGTTGCCTAGAGTTATATTAGATTATCTATGTGGAATGGGCTTGGCTGCTCTTTTTCCGAATGTGTACTTGGCATTGCGAATTTCGCTTACACTCCCGATAACAGTGGCGATTGCAGAGAGAAGCTTTTCGAGGCTCAAACTCATAAAACATATCTTCGTTCTACCATGTCTCAGGATCGTTTGGTTGGTTTTGCTACAATATCTATAGAGAAAAAGATTGCAGAAGATTTGGATCTGACTGAAGTAATTGAAGAGTTTGCCTCTGCAAAAGCTAGAAAAGCAGATTTTTCTTGAAATCTTTTCAATCGTTTTAATGCTTAACATGACATTTCATTTTTTTATTATTTTTCTGTACTTCTCTAACTTAGCAAAAAAAAAAATCCTAAAATACACTACGTATACTTAAAACTCTTTTACTTTTATAAAGTTGCCAAATTTAAATAAATTGTTATGAAGAATGAAGACCAGTAATAAAAATTATAAATATATCATATTTTTATTTTCATAATTTGGACTTACTTCAAAATAAATAGCATGTATAGAGTTTTCTTAGAAAATGAAACTAAAAAGGGCGGCATTTTTGTCCTTGCCTATATCACAAAAATGTCTAAGGCCGGCACTGCACTTTCATAAACAAGAAACTTAAAACATTTTGCTGAACTTTGAGATGGTTGAAATTTGTTGCGTTAGATTTTTTTTCATAATATAATTCTGAGAGTTAAATATGTTACCTGGATATTTACCTTAAATGTCAAATATTAGATTGATTATTTAGAACATAAGCATATCTTCAGTTTCATGCATCCTCTTTGAACTTTAAATAATAATAATAATAGAAGTGGTTTAACAGTCACCAGGTTTTCTTGACTACATAAACTCTACCATACTATGGTATACCTCTACCTTGTTTTATTCTACTATAATTATATATAGTATTCTTAAATACATTTTAATTATAAAAGGTCATTGTTATCAATAATACGCTATACTATCTTATTACATTACAGTAAATAGAACTATATTAAACTAAAATAAACTAAACTATAACACGCTTTGTTTTAGTTCTCCTATATACTGACAAACTGTAGATTGCTACATAATCATACCATATTATACTCTACTATTATCATGTACAGGTGGTCCACTGGCCATTGTAATCATATCTGTAGCGGCCACACAGGGACAAGGGTATGGTTACAAAGAGTGGTAAGAAAAAAATATTGGTCAAAACAAAATTAACTGAAACGTAAGTTAACAAACGTAAGATTAATGAATCAAAATATGTTCCTCTATGTTCTAATATTGTGGTTTAAATTTAATGAGATTTATATATATATTGAGATGTACATATTGTCTATTTATGATTGACTTTTGACAATGTATCTTGACTTAAACCAGGTGTTGGCTGGACTATGATAGTGGGCTGTTATGGGCTTTTGTTGTACCTGCATTTACAGTCTTAATGGTCAGTTAGTATTTTACTTGTTTTTTTTTATAAATACTAGACGTTTTTGCAAAGTTCTCATTTATGCTGATATTATGACCCAATGTTATTTTGTAATTTTAAACATAATACACCAGGTACTTGAACAAGGACGAGGCGTTAGTGTTGCCGGTCATAACACTTAGGGAAGAAATTATTGATGTTTTTATAGCTATATACAAAGCACAAATGAACAGATTTATATATTTCTATAAATTATCAGACTAACAACATATAAAATTTACATATGACTGAATGTTATATATATATTTCAACTTGTAGTCATTTTATTATGAATGATTATGCTAAATAGTATTCAATAAGCACAGTACCATTATATAGCATTTTCTATAAATATGACTTTGACCGGCAACATTCACGCCTCGTCTCTGTACTTGGCTATCCTGGCTCTATTTCGTGGTCTGGTATGAGGAAGGGTATGTGATGTATGAGGAAGGGTATGTGATGTATGAGGAAGGGTATGTGATGTATGAGGAAGGGTATGTGATGTATGAGGAAGGGCATGTGATATATGAGAAAGGGTATGTGATGTATGAGGAAGGGTATGGGATGTATGAGGAAGGGTATGTGATGTATGTCAGATAAACAAAAAGCCACATAGACTGTTTTAACATTCATTTTCCCAGCTGCTTCATTAAAAAAAACATGTAGCATTGTGTGTGTGTGTGTGTGTGTTTACTAATTTATGTAGGATATATATTTTTAATATGACTGGTTGACCGAACTATTAATAATCTGTGCCAATTAGTTAAAGAGTCAATTACATGCAGGGGCGGATCTAGACAACTTTGACGGGGGGGGGGGGGGAGGGGGGCAAACCTTTGACCCCGGGGGGGGGCAAAATGTTTTCATTGGTCATAGAACAAAAAAATATTTCGATTATTTAATGATGTCTTACCTAAACTTGCAGTAACGGGGGGTAGGGGGGGGGCATGGCCCCCCAAACCCTCCCCCACTCAAATCCGCCCCTAATTACATGTAGTATTATCTGTTAAACATATTGAGGACAATAAATAAATGTGTGCTGAAGAGCTTCTTATCAAAGTAATAATGTGAATTAAACAAACTTTCAGACCAACATAATTATCCTGATTAATGTGATAAGAATCATGCAATCAGCGCATTGCATGATGGATAAAGACATGAAGAAAAAAACACAGTAAATTATTGTTTGTTTCGTTGTTGTTTACCTTTTTTTTTAGTTACTTATTAAAACGCACATTAGTTTTTCAATCACTTCTTGTCACAATGTATTATTAAGCATAAAACTAATAAGTATAAGTATACTGTGTTTAAAGAGAATGGGCTAACTAAACCTATGAGCTTTACAAAAAAAAAAAACACATTTAATAATGAGTTTTGATGGCTGCAATATTTAAACCTAAAAATATGATCAGTTGTGACAGCTAGTAAAATAGCTTATTTTTTCTCACTAACCTCTGAACACATTGATTGCATTGTCCAGTGTTTATTTCTATATTTGTTCTATGACTAGGTCAGTGATTAGGTCAATATTTATTCTGTCTCCAATACTGGGCATAACCTGGGCATTGGGAATTTTCTCCATCACTGTTGACCATGTCCTGTTCCAGTATCTGTTTGCTATGTGTAACTCACTGCAGGTAAATATCGAAGATTGATTATGTGAGCAAAGGTCATTACAAAAGTCTTCTTGCCATAGGTCATCACAACATACACTGTGTCATATGTAATCTTAGATGTCATTTCTTCATACGCTGTATCATTCGTCATCACAACATACATTGTGTCATAGGTTATCACTACATACATTGCGTCATAGGTTATCACATCATACATTGTGTCATAGGTTATCTATATAAACATTGCGTTATAGGTTATCACAACATATATTATGTCATAGGTCATCATTACATACATTGTATCATAGGTCATGACTACAAACATTGTGTCGTAGGTCATCATTACATACATTGTGTCATAGATCATAAAACAATGTATGGGTCATAGGTCATCGCTTCATACATCAGTTCATAGGTCATCACAACATACATTGTATCATAGGTCATCATTACATACATTGTGTCATAGGTCATCATTACATACATTGTGTCATAGGTCATCATTACATACATTGTGTCATAGGTTATCACTACATACATTGCGTCATAGGTTATCACATCATACATTGTGTCATAGGTTATCAATATAAACATTGCGTCATAGGTTATCACAACATATATTGTGTAATAGGTCATCATTACATACATTGTATCATAGGTCATGAATACAAACATTGTGTCATAGGTCATCATTACATACATTGTGTCATAGGTCATCATTACATACAATGTATGGGTCATAGGTTCATAGGTCATCACAACATACATTGTGTCATAGGTCATCATTACATACATTGTGTCATAGGTCATCATTACATACATTGTGTCATAGGTCATCATTACATACATTGTGTCATAGGTCATAAAAACCATATATGGGTCATCACTTCATACATCAGGTCATACATATGTCAACAAAAGTTAAACACAAATTATCCTCTATTTTTTCAGGGACTGTTTATATTTATCTTTCAATGTGTGCTTCAGTACCAGGTGAGACAGGACAATATCATTCATAACATGTCACCATGACATAGGTTTTTGTTATAGTATTTTCTTGTGTCTATATAAGCCTATTTGTATGTGTGTTTGACCTTCAGTTTGCACACACACACACACACACACATATATATATATATATATATATATATATATATATATATATATATATATATATATATATATACTAGTTGCAAGTACCCGGCTTTGCCCGGGTTTAAAAAAGTTTTTTGTTTTCTCCCTACCCCCTCTCTCCCCTTCCTCTTTCTCTCCCTCCCTCTCCTCTCTCTCCCTTCCTACCCCCTCTATCCCTTTCTCTTTCCCTCCCTCCCTTTATCCCTCCCTCTCCTTCCCTCCCTAACTCTCCCATCTCCCTCTCTCCTTCCCCCCCCAACTTCTCTCCCTCCCTCCTTTCTCTCTCCCGTCTCCCTCTCTCCCTCTCCCTCCCTCCCTCATTTCCTCTTCCTCCCTTCCCCCTCTCTTTATCTCTCCCTCCCTCTCCTCTATCTCCCTCCCTCCCCTCTATCTCCCCCCTACTCCCCCTTCCTTTCTCTTTCCTTCCCTCCCTTTCTCCCTCCCTCTCTCTCCAACCCTCCCTTTCCCTCCCTTCCTCCCTTCCCCCTCCTTCTCTCTCCCTCCCTGCCCCACCTCTCTCTTTATCTCTCTCCCCCCTCCCTCTCTCTGTACAATTAAACGTCAAATTACGCTTCTTAAATAAACAGAAAACCTTATTTTAATCCCGGCCAAAGCCGGGTAATTGCAGCATGAAAAAAATAACAACAATATTTTTTTTTTCCGTCCCTAACCCTTTCTTCTCCGTCACTTGGTGCACGAATACAAGGGATTACCTGTGCATTGATACAATTTGAATGCAATAACATTTAAAACACCCGCAAAATACTAAAATAATTAATTACAATTAAACTACCCATTGAGATAATAAATAATGTTAATAATGTCACAGAAACATTTTAATTAACGTATTTCGGTTTATTAAAGTACACCTTTAATTTTAATCTTCCGAATGCATAAAACGATAGGTAAATAGATATGACTATTGATTTCATCATGTTTACAATTGGAGTTTCCGGGAGTTACCCCTCGTTTAAAAATGTATCATAGGGAAATGACGTCACAGAGGAATTTTATCTATGGCGCCGTCGAGATTACTTTAATATAGTAAAATACTAAAATAATTAATTACAATTAAACTACCCATCGAGATGAAACAAAACATGTCCTATAACCTTTCCCATGTAATTATGTGTATGTATAACAAATTTCACGTTATTTGGTTTTCTGGATCTTGAGTTATAAGGGAACAGAAAGACAACAAATGCGTCTTATAAGTATATATATATATATATATATATATATATATATATATATATATATATATATACATATATATATACTAGTTGCAAGTACCGGCTTTGCCCGGGTTTAAAATAAGGTTTTCTGTTTACCTTTTGTTTTCTCCCTCCCCCTCTCTCCCTCCCTCCCCCTCCCTCTCCCTCTTTACCCCTCTCTCTCCCTTTCCCTCCCTCCCTTTCTCCCTCCCTCCCTCTCCCCCTCTCTCCCATCTCTCTCCCTCCCTCTCCCATCTCCCTCTCTCCCCTCTCCCCCTCCTTCTCTCCCCTGTCCATCCCCCTCCCTCCCTCTCTACCCCTTCCTCCTTCCCTCTCTCTCCCTCCCTGCCCCCTCTCTTTCTTTATCTCTTCCTCACATTTCTCCCATCCTCTCTCTCCTTCCCTTCCTCTCTCTCCCTCCCTAACCCCCTCTCTCCCTCCCTCCTTTCCCCCTCCCTCCCCCTCTCTCTCCCCCTTCCTCCCTCCCTCATTCCCACTCTCTCCCTGCCCCCCTCACTCTTTATCTCTCCCTCCCTCTCTCCCACCCTCCCTCACTCCCCTCTATCTCCCTCCCTACCCCCTCTCTCCCTCCGTTCCTTTCTCTTTCCTTCCCTCCCTTCCTCCCTCCCCCCTCCCTATCCCATCTCCCTCTCTCCCCCTCCTTCTCTCCCCCTGTCCATCCCCTTCCCTCCCTCTCTCCCCCTCCCTCCCTCCTACCCTCCTTTCCTCTCTCCCCACCTGCCCTCCCCCTGTCTCTTTATCTCTCTCCCTCCCTCTCTCTCTGGGAACAGACAGACAGACAGACAGACAACAAATGCGTCTTATAAGTATAGAGATTATTCTGAAAAAAAAAATTGAAAAAAAAAAATTAAAAAAAAAAAAAAATTTCACTGTCGGGATTTGAACCCACACATAGTCGGCCAAATTTGAGTCACGGCCAAGCGAGTAACCGACTGTGCTAGCAAGCCACACAAACATAATTTCAATTTTTAACAGGTTATGCGCGCAAGTTCTATTCGGAAAATGACGTCACAGAGGAATTTTATTTATGGCGCCGTCGAGATTACTTTAATATAGTAAAATACTAAAATAAAAAAAATTAATTACAATTAAACTACCCATCGAGATGAAACGAAACCTGTCCTATAACCTTCCCCATGTAATTATGTGTATGTGTAACAAATTTCACGTTATTTGTTTGTCTGGATCTTGAGTTATATGGGAACAGACAGACAGACAGACAGACAGACAACAAATGCCTCTTATAAGTATATATATATATATATATATATATACGCATGTAAGTAAAAAAGATATTTGTAAATGAATAATCATAAAATTGTCATGTTTAGGTGCGGGACGGACTGAGGTCATTATTACGTAGGTACCGGTCAACATCATTTGAATCAAGTTCTAAAGTGACCAGCTCTTGTCAGGTAACCTCTCAAGATCAATTACTTTATTCCACCTGTTTTTATTAAGATCGATGCGTCATTTGATAACATAATTGATTTCATTTTTTAAATCACTTGCAATGTATTAAGTTTGACGTTATTTTTATAATGAAATAATTCAAAATAACAAAAGAATTCATAGCGAAATTTCACATATCTTGGTCGACGAACTACAAAAGTTCTTTGTTCCATCCATTGAAGAACAATTATTTGCATATGTATATGTGCATGTCATTATGTAGATAGATAGATAGATAGATAGATAGATAGATAGATAGATAGATAGATAGATAGATAGATAGATAGATAGATAGATAGATAGATAGATAGATAGATAGATAGATAGATAGATAGATAGATAGATAGATAGATAGATAGATAGATAGATAGATAGATAGATAGATAGATAGATAGATAGTGTTATGTCATTCTCAGTCAAATAAAAATATCAACTTTATATTTACACTAACTCAAAGTGTTCAATGCAATATAGCTCTCTATACGTTTCTTTGTTCAGGACAAGGGTGGTTACTCTGAGAGTCTCATCCAGAAACAGATGGCGTCTAATGAATGTAAGTTCAATAGCATAGAGAAAGAGACACTTGAGATAGACAAACAGATATGTCAAATAACTGACAGACGAGTACAGAACAACGATCAAGGTTATATGACAGAGAGATAAAGAATTTAAAGTTGACAGCCCACAAGACAAACAAATAAATCAAAATAAGAATGGAGCAATAGACTGATGGGTGGAAAGTGGGATAGGTGAGAGAAAATGAACTAATTAAGAAGATAACCTGAAAGAGGGAAGAAGAGCAAGAGGTGGGGGTGTTAAAGACAGAGAGAAGGGAAATGGAATGAAAGAAAGGGTGACTGACTAACATCCATATGAATATGTTAGTAAAATTCTACTATTTTATACATGTATAGCATTTTTTCACCTCAATATACTGAGTTTACACAAAATAATATGAAAAAAAAACGTATAAATGTATATATATATACAGTGCTATTCTTTTTAAAAAAGTTACCGGAACGCCTTCGAGTCTTTCATCATAAAGAAATAACACTGAAAATAGTGCAGTAAACGAAAGTTTACAGAAAAAAGCACTGTATAAATATATATATATATATATATATATATATATATATATATATATATATATATGTATATATGTGTGTGTGTGTGTGTGTGTGTGTGTGTGTGTGTGTGTGTATTCAAGACCGTAGCCAGAATTTTGTTTGGGGGGGGGAGGGATGGGGGGGCTGTGCGGAGAGTTTTATATAAGAAAAAATTGAAACACACTGATAAAGAAGTATATTTTATATTAAAATTTGTTTTTTAGAATTATTTTTGGGGGTGGGGTGGGGGCTGTAGCCCCTAGCCCCGCCCCCCCCGGCTACGGCCTTGTATATATATATATATAACACACACACACACACACACATATATATATATACATATATATATATATATATATATATATATAACTCAATTTATATGTCCAGATACAAGTTTGGATACAACGAAAGGCACAACTGAAACTATGGCTGAAAATGAAATGTGAACACCTCTAGCAGAACTGATTTGTAGAACATGCCAATAACAGATTACTGTGAAATACCACTGACTCATGGACCACCACTGACATAACTGACTCATGGAACAACTATGACATAACTTACTCATGGAACAACTATGACATAACTGACTCATGCAACATCACTAACACTGACTCATGGAACATCTATGACATAACTGACTCATGCAACACCACTGACATAACTGACTCATGGAACACCATTGAAATAACTGACTCATGGAACAACTATGACATAACTGACTCATGGACCACCACTGACATAACTGACTCATGGAACAACTATGACATAACTGACTCATGGAACAACTATGACATAACTGACTAATGCAACATCACTAACACTGACTCATGGAACATCTATGACATAACTGACTCATGCAACACCACTGACATAACTGACTCATGGAACCCCATTGAAATAACTGACTCATGGAACATCTATGACATAACTGACTCATGCAACACCACTGACATAACCGACTCATGGAACACCATTGACATAACTGACTCATGGAACAACTATGACATAACTGACTCATGGACCACCACTGACATAACTGACTCATGGAACAACTATGACATAACTGACTCATGGAACAACTATGACATAACTGACTCATGCAACATCACTAACACTGACTCATGGAACATCTATGACATAACTGACTCATGCAACACCACTGACATAACCGACTCATGGAACACCATTGACATAACTGACTCATGGAACATCTATGACATAACTGACTCATGCAACACCACTGACATAACTGACTCATGGAACACCATTGAAATAACTGACTCATGGAACATCTATGACATAACTGACTCATGCAACACCACTGACATAACCGACTCATGGAACACCATTGACATAACTGACTCATGGAACATCTATGACATAACTGACTCATGCAACACCACTGACATAACTGACTCATGGAACACCATTGACATAACTAACTCATGGAACATCTATGACATAACTGACTCATGCAACACCATTGATATAACTGACTCATGCAACACCACTGACATAACTGACTCATGGAACATCTATGACATAACTGACTCATGCAACACCACTGACATAACTGACTCATGGAACGCCATTGACACAACTGACTCATGGAACATCTATGACATAACTGACTCATGCAACACGATTGACATAACTGACTCATGCAACACCACTGACATAACTGACTCATAAAACACCACTGACATAACTGACTCATGGAACACCACTGAAATGACTGAGTCATGGAACACCTATGACACAACTGACAGAATTCTTTCTTCGTTTCATTGATTTAAGATTACCTCTCACATTTAAACTTCACAAGATTTTCTTTTTTTTTTCCTGTATTAAACATTTCCATGCCATATTTTATTTAGAAATATTATTTCATTTTTTTTTACAGTCGCACTAAACTTTCATTATTATTTCTTATTTTTTTTAGTTAAATTATTTTTATTGACTTAGTTTATACATTATATATGTGTGTGAATATGTGAATAATTGTTAGTTATGTGTGTGAGAGAGTCTGTATGGAAGTGAGTGTGTATGTGAGTGTGTGTGAAAGAGTATAAGAGAGTGTGTATTATGGATCGTGGCTGAGGAAGAGTGCTTGAGGGAGAATTGTGAAAGTGATTGTTTATGTGTGTGAGTGTGTGTGTGTGTGTGTGTTTGATATAGTGTATGAGTGAAATTGTTTGTGTGGGTGTGTGTGAAAGAGTTTTTGTGAGAATGTGTGAGTGGGTGTGAGAGAGATAGAGCATATTTGTGTTTCAAGTGTTGTGAGCCCTTGTATGTGTGTGGTATGTGTGTGGTATGTGTGTGTGGTGTGTTTGAGAGGGTATAATTTGTAATTAACGTTTTTGCTGGAATGTTGTATAAGTGTTTACATACTAAAACTCATTAATCTCTTTCCATTTAGTTTAAAATAAATGCAATTGTTTTTATTTTATTTTGCACATTAGATTTATTGATGTCCATAATAAAGCATGTAATTTATATGATTTTTTTGTAATTTTCAATGTTTTTATATTAAATAAAACGAAAAAAATATTATAAATAAATTATCGTTTATATTTGTTTGTTTTGTTCCGTTTCATTTTTTAAAAAAAAATCTAATAAAAAAAGTTATTTGGGTTCTGCGTTAAATCGAAAATAAAGAAATAATACAACAGTACTCCAGTTTTAAACACAATCATGAAAAAAATCGGATCTGCCCGAAACCAAAAATAACCTAGGCTACCGATCAAGCCTAAGGGGATATAACTCTATGCAAAGGTTTTGCAGGGTACAGCAGCTAGTTAAAGATAGGCCTAATAATTGTTGAACACATGACTTTGTGGGATGGTATTCAGTGAAGGCAATGGTTGATGGAAGTTGGGGTGGGGTGGGGGTATGGAGGTGGCAGTGGGTAGCTACGTACAAAGCTTTATGCGGGCGGAACGGACACTGACCAAAAAAAAACATATGAGGCTACTTAGTAATTTGTATGTGTGAAAATTCCCAGAAATCATCAGTTATAATCTTTTTGATCATATAGTCCCATAACTGAACAGTTTTTATTGGGCCCTTCTTTCATCCCCACCATAAGAAATAGACATAGAGTCATCACGGGAGACAAACATTGGTGACCAGGCAACGCCCATGCTTCAGTTTGGGTGGACTGTTGGAGCTTTTACCAAGACTTAATAAGTACCGAGTTTCTAACAAGGGTTGAAATCTGTTACCTTCAGATCGATACTCCATGGACTGGGTTCCACACCACCCCACAAGCCACCGCCCACATAATAGCACTAGACCATACACCATCCCACAAGCCACCGCCCACTTTATAGCACTAGACCATACACCACCCCACAAGCCACCGCCCACTTTATAGCACTAGACCATACACCACACCACAAGCCACCGCCCACTTTATAGCACTAGACCATACACTACACCACCAGCCATTCCCCACTTTATAGCACTAGACCATACACCACACCACAAGCCACCGCCCACTTTATAGCACTAGACCATACACTACACCACCAGCCATTCCCCACTTTATAGAACTAGACCATACACCACACCACAAGCCACCGCCCACTTTATAGCACTAGACCATACACCACCCCACAAGCCACCGCCCACTTTATAGCACTAGACCATACACCACCCCACAAGCCACCGCCCACTTTATAGCACTAGACCCTACACTACACCACCAGCCATTCCCCAATTTATAGCACTAGACCTTGTACACTACAATACCAGCCATCCCCAACTATATAACACTAGACCATACACTACACCACCAGCCATCCCCAACTATATAACACTAGACCATACACTACACCACCAGCCATCCCCAACTATATAACACTAGACCATACATTACACTACCAGCCATCCCCAACTTTATAACACTAGACCATACACTACACTACCAGCCATCCCCAACTTTATAACACTAGACCATACACTACACCACCAGCCATCCCCAACTTTATAACACTAGACCATACACTACACCACCAGCCATCCCCAACTTTATAACACTAGACCATACACTACACCACCAGCCATCCCCAACTTTATAACACTAGACCATACACTACACTACCAGCCATCCCCAACTTTATAACACTAGACCATACACTACACCACCAGCCATCCCCAACTTTATAACACTAGACCATACACTACACCACCAGCCATCCCCAACTTTATAACACTAGACCATACACTACACTACCAGCCATCCCCAACTTTATAACACTAGACCATACACTACACCACCAGCCATCCCCAACTTTATAACACTAGACCATACACTACACTACCAGCCATCCCCAACTTTATAACACTAGACCATACACTACACTACCAGCATCCCCAACTTTATAACACTAGACCATACACTACACTACCAGCCATCCCCAACTATATAACACTAGACCATACACTACACTACCAGCCATCCCCAACTTTATAACACTAGACCCTTCACCACGCCCCTACTTTAACAATAGATTAAAAGGAAATAAAAAAATACAAATTCTAAGTAGTGTTATAGTTGTTCTATATTTGTTTTTATGTCATCTGTGCCTGTGTTTGAGTTGGTAATTGTGTGTAAGAGTGTTTGTTTGAGTTAGTGCTTATGTCTATAGAGTAAGTGTTGTTTGAGTTAGTGTGTATGTCTATAAAGTAAGTGTTGTTTGAGTTAGTGTGTATGTCTATAAAGTAAGTGTTGTTTGAGTTAGTGTTTATGTCTATAGAGTAAGTGTTGTTTGAGTTAGTGTTTATGTCTATAGAGTAAGTGTTGTTTGAGTTAGTGTTTATGTCTATATAGTAAGAGTTGATTTGAATGAGGCTTCTCTTGTTCTGATAATGTGGGAAGAAAAAAACACTTTTATAGAACAATTTTAGATTACTGTACAAAAAATAGAACAATATATTATTTACTGAAGTTAATTTGCGCGATAGTTTAGTCTGATTTTTTTTTAAATTTCAGACTTTTTGACTTTCTGGTTTTTTAATTGTGCTACTTATAAACCTTTTTAATTTAATTTTCTTAAACTATATGAAATATTAAAAAGAAAAAAATAAATTTTATATTTTATTATCCATCATTTTACCGAATGGACCTGGACCTATTTCATATCGAGTAATCTTGCTTATTTATCTGTTAATACTTTTGTTTTGTGAAATGATTTCTGAATTTTCATCATTTCACGTTCTCATTTCCAAATAAGTGTAGCCTGTGGATACAGCTCTGGCCTATTATCTCGGGACAGGTCGTCTCAATTACCAATGTCGAGTGTAGACTATCGTATGTGACTTTCTCGAACCATGGGATTGTTTTACAACCTATTTAGTTTTATCTGGAGTTGACAGAATAAACAATGGTTCTCAATCATTGGTATCGTTCCTACCAGACGTCTCGGAATATTTTCAGTCCATCTATGTTTTTGTCTGTGACAAATGAAGGAACATCAAATACATTCTCATTCAGAACTGTAACTGAACTCAAACATTTATCCTAGGCTCCGCCACCGTTGAGGCCGCTTCTGCTAGAAAGTTCTAACTTTTTAAAATTCATCCACCAATTAACTTAGATTTTGGAATAAATTATTTAGTTTCTGTCTGAAAAAAAAATATATAAATGAGGAGATTTGTTGGCGACTGGACCAAGTTATCTGAAATGTGAAAATATAACAGAACGAAGAAATCTACATTGTTATGTTTGATAAGTAACACCTACATTGTTATGTTTGATAAGTAACACCTACATTGTTATGTTTGATAAGTAACACCTACATTGTTATGTTTGATAAGTAACACCTACATTATTATGTTTGATGAGTAACACCTACATTGTTATGTTTGATGAGTAACACCTACATTGTTATGTTTGATAAGTGAAATTGACATGACTAGAGACTGCTAGAAATAATTTGAGAACAGAATCAAAACAGTTGAAGTGACCACTAGCAAGGTGGTACGGGATAGGGGCGAACTTACTGGACAGCGTTTAAAGATTTGACCGCATCTTGACCTATAGTCAGTTTCCTTCATGCGTATAGTGTAGAAAAAGTTCGTTAACATTTGGAAATTGACTTATTTTGTCAGCTCATTTTATTCTGAATGCATTTGATTCACATCAGAGCAATAGGGACACTGATAGAATAAACTTCTGAACGATACAATCGGTGCATAATTGAACCGTGACATTAACTCAAGTGCACTGAGGGCTTGATCTATTGAAATATATTGATATAACAATGTTACACGCGTGGTTGCTACTTTGCGTCACAGCGGTCAGCATCAAAGAGATGTCCGGTGCGGACAACTCAGTCCAGAACGGTGTGACAGTGTCACCACCAGCCGCCAACTGGTTTTGTTCCGAAGGGTGGACGGAATTTAACGACGGTCAAGACGTCACCTGCCTGTGGTTGAGTAACTCGCCGGTGAACCATGCCAAGGCAGAGAGTCAGTGCCGTACCCACGGGTCGGCCTTGGTGAAAATCAACACCGAAAGAAAGATCAGAGCTTTTAAAGGTGGGTGATTTCAACATTGCACTCTGTTTATAAACAGGTAATCATTAGCAGGACAAAACATTAGTTTTACGATGTTTATAAACAGGTAATCATTAGCAGAACAAAACATTAGTTTTACGATGCTTATTATCAGGTAATCATTAGCAGGAATAAACATTAGTTTCACGATATTTATAAACAGGTAATCATTAGCTAGATTAAACATTACTTTCAAGCTGTTTATAAACAGGTAAAACCCACGCTTATTATTTTTAGTAATGATTATAGAATTATTTTATGATCTCATGAAAAATTTTATTCCTTACTTCTGTGTACATTTTAATAAAAAATGTTTTGTTAAAAAAGGTTTTTCTATTTTTTTTTTGCTGCACATTTGAGTCTTTTTTGTATAGAATATACTAGACTATAAATATATTCTCTATTCTACATTTCGGTGCTGGACTCATTGATATAAGCAAAGTTTGCAAAAAATATAAAAAGGGGGATAACTCATCTCACCTAGCACTTATTTACTTTTTCAGAGAAATTCCCAAAGTTTGATAATGAATACTGGACTGGACTAAAGAAAGAAAGGGGATATGACGTGTCATTTATGTGGGATGATCTCAGTAGAAATGTGAATGTGAGTATATTGAGAGGACAACTATTTAAATTTATTTATTTGTTATGAAAAGGAAAGTTTAAAGACAGTAAAATTACCATCGTTCTAGAACCCAAACTAAACAACCACCATTGTCCTAAACAAACAACCACCAATGTCCTAAACAACTACCACTGTCCTAAACAGCTACCACTGTCCTAAACAACTACCATTGTCCTAAACAACTACCACTATCCTAAACAAATAACTAAACTTGTCCTAAACAGCTACCATTGTCCTAAACAAACAACTACCATTGTCCTAAACAGCTACCATTGTCCTAAACAAAAAACTACCACTGTTCTAAACAACTACCATTGTCCTAAACAAACAACTACCATTGTCCTAAACAGCTACCATTGTCCTAAACAAACAACTACCATTGTCCTAAACAAACAACTACCACTGTCCTAAACAAACAACTACCATTGTCCTAAACAAACAACTACCATTGTCCTAAACAGCTACCATTGTCCTAAACAAACAACTACCACTGTCCTAAACAAACAACTACCATTGTCCTAAACAAACAGCTAGCATTGTCCTAAACAAACAACTACCATTGTCCTAAACAAACAACTACCATTGTCCTAAACAAACAACTACCATTGTCCTAAACAAACAGCTACCATTGTCCTAAACAACTACCATTGTCCTAAACAACTACCATTGCCCTAAACAACTACCATTGTCCTAAACAACTATTATTGTCCTAAACAACTATTATTGTCCTAAACAACTATTATTATCCTAAACAACTATTATTGTCCTAAAACAACTATTATTGTCCTAAACAACTACCACTGTCCTAAACAACTATTATTGTCCTAAACAAACAACTACCACTGTCCTAAACAACTACCATTGTCCTAAACAACTACCATTGTCCTAAACAGCTATTATTGTCCTAAACAAACAACTACCACTGTCCTAAACAACTACCACTGTCCTAAACAACTACCACTGTCCTAAACAAACAACTACCACTATCCTAAACAAACAACTACCATTGTCCTAAACAAACAACTACCATTCTCCTAAATAAACAGCTACCACTGTCCTAAACAAACAACTACCATTGTCCTAAACAGCTACCACTGTCCTAAACAGCTACCACTGTTCTAAACAGCTACCACTGTCCTAAACAAATAACCACCATTGTTCTAAACAGCTACCATTGTCCTAAACAACTACCATTGTCCTAAACAAACAACTACCACTGTCCTAAAAAAACAACTACCATTGTCCTAAACAAACAACTACCATTGTCCTAAACAAACAACTACCACTGTCCTAAACAACTACCACTGTCCTAAACAACTACCACTGTCCTAAACAAACAACTACCATTGTCCTAAACAAACAACTACCACTGTCCTAAACAACTACCATTATCCTAAATAACTACCATTGTCCTAAACAACTACCATTGTCCTAAACAAACAACTACCACTGTCCTAAACA
The DNA here is from genome assembly GCA_021962125.1 of Bulinus truncatus. Lineage (NCBI taxonomy): Eukaryota > Metazoa > Mollusca > Gastropoda > Planorbidae > Bulinus > Bulinus truncatus. Next base: position 1,564,949 of record JAGDYQ010000173.1, on the reverse strand, counting down.
AACAACTACCTTTGTCCTAAACAAACAACTACCACTGTCCTAAACAAACAACTACCACTGTCCTAAACAAACAACTACCACTGTCCTAAACAACTACCATTGTCCTAAACAACTACCATTGTCCTAAACAACTACCATTGTCCTAACTCCCGATTCATAAAATTACCAGTGACCTTTCACCTAACGCCACAGCTGAAGAAGGGAAGGGGTGGGTGAGAATATTCAGTTTATATAAAAACCAACTCTCCTTTTCCTATAGTACATTACTGGGGTATCTTGTCCTGTAGTACATTACTGGGGTATCTTGTCCTATAGTACATTACTGGGGTATCTTTTCCTATAGTACATTACTGGGGTATCTTGTCCTATAGTACATTACTGGGGTATCTTGTCCTATAGTACATTACTGGGGTATCTTGTCCTATAGTACATTACTGGGGTATCTTGTCCTACAGTACATTACTGGGGTATCTTGTCCTATAGTACATTACTGGGGTATCTTGTCCTATAGTACATTACTGGGGTATCTTGGAGAAAGATTTCGCAGCATAACAGTTGGGGGGGGGACTCACGATCAGAAACCGACCACGTGATCAATTTTACCAACCAAAAAAATAAAAAGAGAATCGAAGACAATGAGATAGATCGATTTTTGAAAGAAAAAAATAATTTTGTTCGAAGCCGAATTTTACGCAAAACCTTCAATATTCTGAATTTTTTTTAAATAACTGTTAAATCTGAGAAGCACGACGTAAGGAGGGGGGGGGGGAATGGCTAGTTTAAATTTTTGCTGATGCATTGTGTGTTATTTTTAATTTATTTATTTTTAAATACTGAAACTTGTTTTTACCAAGGAAATGTATACAATTTATTAAATTTATATGAAATGTAAAAATTTAGCGCATGCTAGGGAACTTCAAAATTATAATAAACCAAAATAATCTATGTCCAAGAGTTTTACAAATATTTACTGTCGTGTGTGACAGTGAAATTGCTCGTGATGTGTTACGACTATAACTGATGTTGTTTAAGTAATAAGTTAAGATCTTTGAACTAATGACCTAGATATTGTGTTATTAATGCATTTCAGGCCACTTAAAAAATTTTTTTACAGCTTGTAAATTTGTGCAGACAGCATGGTGTATGTAATGAATTCTGATCCCAAATGACAACACTTATATCTAGTGTATGTAATGAGCTCAACTCCCCTATGATTACTGATTGCACTTTATCTAGTGTATGTTATGAGCTCAACTCCCCTATGATTACTGATTACACTTATATCTAGTGTATGTTATGAGCTCAACTCCCCTATGATTACTGATTATACTTATATCTAGTGTATGTAATGAGCTCAACTCCCCTATGATTACTGATTACACTTATATCTAGTGTATGTTATGAGCTCCATTCCCCTATGTTTACTGATTACACTTATATCTAGTGTATGTAATGAGCTCAACTCCCCTATGATTACTGATTACACTTCTATCTAGTGTATGTAATGAGCTCAACTCTCCTATGATTACTGATTACACTTATATCTAGTGTATGTAATGAGCTCAACTCTCCTATGATTACTGATTACACTTATATCTAGTGTATGTAATGAGCTCAACTCCCCTATGATTACTGATTACACTTATATCTAGTGTATGTTATGAGCTCCATTCCCCTATGATTACTGATTACACTTATATCTAGTGTATGTAATGAGCTCAACTCCCCTATGATTACTGATTACACTTATATCTAGTGTATGTTATGAGCTCCATTCCCCTATGATTACTGATTACACTTATATCTAGTGTATGTTATGAGCTCAACTCCCCTATGATTACTGATTAAACTTATATCTAGTGTATGTTATGAGCTCCATTCCCCTATGTTTACTGATTACACTTATATCTAGTGTATGTAATGAGCTCAACTCCCCTATGATTACTGATTACACTTCTATCTAGTGTATGTAATGAGCTCAACTCCCCTATGATTACTGATTGCACTTTATCTAGTGTATGTTATGAGCTCAACTCCCCTATGATTACTGATTAAACTTATATCTAGTGTATGTTATGAGCTCCATTCCCCTATGTTTACTGATTACACTTATATCTAGTGTATGTTATGAGCTCCATTCCCCTATGATTACTGATTACACTTATATCTAGTGTATGTTATGAGCTCAACTCCCCTATGATTACTGATTGCACTTTATCTAGTGTATGTTATGAGCTCAACTCCCCTATGATTACTGATTACACTTATATCTAGTGTATGTTATGAGCTCAACTCCCCTATGATTACTGATTACACTTATATCTAGTGTATGTAATGAGCTCAACTCCCCTATGATTACTGATTACACTTATATCTAGTGTATGTTATGAGCTCCATTCCCCTATGTTTACTGATTACACTTATATCTAGTGTATGTAATGAGCTCAACTCCCCTATGATTACTGATTACACTTCTATCTAGTGTATGTAATGAGCTCAACTCTCCTATGATTACTGATTACACTTATATCTAGTGTATGTAATGAGCTCAACTCTCCTATGATTACTGATTACACTTATATCTAGTGTATGTAATGAGCTCAACTCCCCTATGATTACTGATTACACTTATATCTAGTGTATGTTATGAGCTCCATTCCCCTATGATTACTGATTACACTTATATCTAGTGTATGTAATGAGCTCAACTCCCCTATGATTACTGATTACACTTATATCTAGTGTATGTTATGAGCTCCATTCCCCTATGATTACTGATTACACTTATATCTAGTGTATGTTATGAGCTCAACTCCCCTATGATTACTGATTAAACTTATATCTAGTGTATGTTATGAGCTTAACTCACCTATGATTACTGATTAAACTTATATCTAGTGTATGTTATGAGCTCAACTCCCCTATGATTACTGATTACACTTATATCTAGTGTATGTTATGAGCTCATCTCCCCTATGATTACTGATTAAACTTATATCTAGTGTATGTAATGAGCTCAACTCCCCTATGATTACACTTATATCTCGTGTATGTAATGAGCTCAACTGCCCTATGATTACTGATTACACTTCTATCTAGTGTATGTAATGAGCTCAACTCCCCTATGATTACTGATTAAACTTATATCTAGTGTATGTTATGAGCTTAACTCACCTATGATTACTGATTAAACTTATATCTAGTGTATGTTATGAACTCAACTCCCCTATGATTACTGATTACACTTATATCTAGTGTATGTAATGAGCTCAATTCCCCTAAGATTACTGATTACACTTATATCTAGTGTATGTTATGAGCTCAACTCCCCTATGATTACTGATTAAACTTATATCTAGTGTATGTAATGAGCTCAACTCCCCTATGATTACACTTATATCTCGTGTATGTAATGAGCTCAAGTCTCCTATGATAACACTAGTAAATAGAGTGTATGTAATGAGCTCAAGTCTCCTATGATAACACTAGTAAATAGGGTGTATGTAATAAGCTTGACTTTCCGATGATTACACGTATATCTAGTGTTTGTAATGAGCTCAACTCCCCTATGATTACACTTGTAACTAGCGTGTTTGTAATGAGCTCAACTCTCCTATGATTACACTTATATCTAGTATATGTAATGAGCTCAACTTCCCTATAATTACAATTCTAACTAGGGTGTATGTAATTCAGGTCTTATATATGCTGTGTATTGAATATGATGACATATGGTGTTTATATAACAGGCCGATATGTCAATAATGCCACAGTCAGTGAAAGATGTGGTACAATATAAACAGGCTTGTGTTTATCTCACTGCGGAAGGAGATTGGGAAATTGAGGAATGTGAAACTGAATATTATTACATATGCGAGAGAGAAATTGGTAAGTAGCTTAATGTGTAACTCTGTAACTATATAACGATTGATTAGAATGAGGTCAGTAACTACAGACTTATAAGTATGGGCACTTTAACTATATAAGACTGATGAGTATTGGCTCTGTAACAACAGATATGTATTATGTATATAGATATGTGTGGGCTATGTACTTATAGATATGTTTTAGTGTGTCCCCTGTAACTACATATATGCATATTAGTGTGGGATATCAAGCTAAATATAGATTTAATTTATTTCTGTTGACTCAGTAGTTATGGATAGGTTGCTTTGTGTGGTCATATGTAATTTTTTTTTCTAAATATACCCCTTCATTTTAATGTTTTATACCCACCCGTCCCCACCCCCACCCCCACCCCACCCCACCCCCCACCAACCTATTATGTAAACAAATATATATTTCTATTTCTGCTAGAATGTAAACCTGGTACCTATGGGGAGAAATGTTCCAAAGAGTGTCACTGTCTTGGTGAACCTTGTGATTCCAAGAGTACAAACATCAGGTGTAAATATGGATGTGAAAAAGGTTGGATGGGAGGTGCATGTAACACAGGTAAAACATTACACTGTTGTCGATTTTACGTACAATGTGATCAGTACACACAGGATGGTCGGTACACATTAAGAGTAGTCGGCACACATTAAGAATGGTCAGTACACATTAAGAATGGTCAATACACTTATAAGATGGTCAATATACATTTAAGTGGTCAGTACACATTTAGAATGGCCAGTACACATTTAGAATGGTCAGTACAATGTATAATGGTCAGTAAACATTTAGAATGGTCAGTAGACATTTAGAATGGTCAGTACACATTTAGAATGGTCAGTGAACATTTAGAGTGCTCAGTAGACATTTAGAATGGTCAGTACACTTTTAAGATGGTCAGTATACATTTAAGTGGTCAGTACACATTTAGAATGACCAGTACACATTTAGAATGGTCAGTACAATGTATAATGGTCAGTAAACATTTATATGGTCAGTGAACATTTAGAATGGTCAGTAGACATTTAGAATGGTCAGTAGACATTTAGAATGGTCAGTAGACATTTATAATGATTAAGGAATGTACAAAATGGCAATTCACATACAGTGAGATTTGAAAAGAGGAAGGGTGCTGTCTAGGAGTGTGGTTGAACGGAAGGATGGGTGAGCTTCTAGATATATGAACGATGGTATATTTTAATGGGTGAGCTTCTAGATATATGAACGATGGTATATTTTAATGGGTGAGCTTCTAGATATATGAACGATGGTCTATTTTAATGGGTGAGCTTCTAGATATATGAACGATGGTCTATTTTAATGGGTGAGATTCTAGATATATGAACGATGGTCTATTTTAATGGGTGAGATTCTAGTTTCATGGTTGAGAGTCTAGTTTGATGGTAGATAGTCTAGATTCTCTCATGATATTGTAGTTTAATGAATAAGAGTCTAGTTTGATGGTTGAGAGTCTAGTTTGATGGTTGAGAGTCTAGCTTGATGTGTTATAGATGAATTCTTTTCGGAATATATTTTATCCTGTATTTCCAGAAAAACAGGACCCAGATGTAAAATATTACTGCGTTAACTCCGAGGAGAAAGGCAAGTACGTCAATGTAAGGATATATACAAAAGGTGTTTTGTACAGGTAAGTTACTGAGAAAGGGAAATCAGCTTTATTTTTATTGTGATGCAAAATTTAAAGATTTAAGTTGCTCTTTTCAAATATTAATTTTGAAATGCCTTTGACCGATTAACGGCTGGATTATGAGAAACTCATGATTGGCTTGTAAAATGAATATTTATTCTAACATAACAATACATTCACATCTGTTTTCAAGCTGAAATCGCTCTGTGTAGAATGTTTCGTTGATGACTTATATCAGTAAATTCATTGAATCACAAATTCTTATTTCACATGAAACGTTTAGGCTATAATCAATCATTCATTACTTGATTTCTTCGAAAACATTCCACTGGGATATATTGGTGATTGATATCTGGTCTCAACTGTACAGGTCTATTTACGGTTTAAACATTAACAAAGTCAAGACTAAATGGTGTTTGGGATCTTCAGTGGAACAAGATTTGGGGGATTTGTCAGCACCGGTAATCATCAGAATACCTGTCAGTCAGGACATGCAGAATGAGTTGCAGGCAGGAAACTGTGCAGGCGAGGTGAGTCTTGAATCTTTTCAGAGGGGAGAATGGAGGGGGTGTGTCATTTATTTTTCTTTCTTTTAGTTTTATTTGAATCAGTCAATATAAAATATGTGTGAGTCAGAATGGGCAATATCAAAAAGTGTGAGTCATAATGGGCAATATCAAAAAGAATAGAGAATTTCAGACCGACCATGTTTTGAGACATATGTATTTTTATACATTTGTTGATGTCTGATCTCTGTCTGCATAGTATATTAGCAACGATGTATTTTTATACATTTGTTGATGTCTGATCTCTGTCTACATAGTATATTAGCAACGATGTATTTTTATTAGTTTGTTGATGTCTGATCTCTGTCTGCATTGTATATTAGCAACGATGTATTTTTATAAATGTGTTGCTGTCTGATCTCTGTCTACATAGTATATCAGCAACGATGTATTTTTATAAATTTGTTGATGTCTGATCTCTGTCTACATAGTATATCAGCAACGAGACCTACAGTTGGACTGTGGTCATTAAAGAAAATGAGGGAATCCTGCTAGAACATGACCTGCAAGTGTCAATCAAATGTAACTTTACCAGTGAGGAGACACTGCTTAGAAGCAGTATGTACTCCATAGTTGGGTGAGTTGGCTAGTTAATAATAGTATGACTGTTATGTTTTATTATAACTCCCGTTTCAATAATATGTAATAAACTCTTCAAATCTCGAGCCATCCGCAGAAAGAATACAATTATTAAACAGGGAGAAGCAGACTTCTTGATGGCTGTGGGAGGACATGGTCATTGTATGGAAGCAGTTCAAACTACTTGACAGTTTCAACATATCTTTTTAACATATCTTTTTGATGCATTCATTTAAAGAAAAACAATCTATTTTAATGTTTTCTTCAATGTATTCATTACACAAGATGATTGTTCATCTTTGGCAGATTTTTTTAGATAGGCCTAGTTGGAATTTTTTTTTCTCCATCTGTACAATTTATTTTTCTAATTTTACAAAGTATACAAGCATAACAGTAGTTAACGAATAAATAATAAATTTTTTTTATTATGACCATGACCATGAAAGTGAACCTATGGAAGTCCATAAACAATCTCTGGACCCCCAGTCCACTAGTGATGATGTGTCCTTGCAAGTGGTCAACTCATATTCAGGGGAAACAATCACTGAAGCCTCTGTGGGCAGTTCTGTGGTACTACAAATCAAATATGGCTTCAAGCCAGGTAACTAACGATGTAAATATACTCTGTGGTTAAACACTGGTAGAGCTATAATATAACAGACTAATGCATAAATAGGTGACGACCATAACTAACTATAATAGAGACTCATTTAGTGACCTATGCATATAAGTTCATTTTACAAAACAAGATTTAAAGTCAAAATATTTCTGAATAAAAAAACATATTGTTCAACTTTTTAAACTTTCATTCTTTTATAGAGTTTAATTTGTTTGAAATCATCATGTATTGAATATTTCCTTTTTGTTTTAGGATCTTTAATTAAAGGCGTTAGTCCATACAATTGTTATGCTATGACTACAGACAAGAAATCGCAGAAAAAACTAATAGATCAAAATGGGTTGGTTATATTTTAATTTTACTATGATTTATAAAATAACTAAATCAGACTTGGATTTTTAATGTCATTTCAAAAACGTAACATATTTGACATGGCCAAATTATGGCCCAAAGGCTGAATTCAAGCACTTTGCTCCTCTCCGACGTTGACATTAGATTGGATTTAGACTATATCATATAAACACTCTATATCATTATATTACTGGCACGGCCCTTCTGCTATTTTCAAGAGCCCACCTCTAGCCCGTGGTTTTAAAAGTTAGCCTACCTCTGGCCTAAGCGGAACAAACTTTTATCTATGCCAGTCAGGTTTTGTGAGTTCATATAATACAATTTGTTTTTCAATTCAACTCACTGCTAACATCAGGGTTCGATTTACCGCCGGGGATGCCGGGGATATCCACGGCACTGAGAACTGTCACCCCGGCTCTGCTTTAATTTCATCGCCGCCGGGGATGAAACCATAGACATTTATCCCCGGCTCTGCAGAATTTTTTTTTCATTCCCGGCACTGGTTTTTTCTTAAATCGAGCTCTGTGTAACATTCAATGTGGGAGCCCCATAATATGACATGGGGGGCCCCCGGATGTTCATTGATAATCAGTGGGCCGAAGAAGTTTTGTTTGGACTCCATATTTAGTATATTTTATTATAACATTAGAAAATGTATATATATATACACAGCAGCGTAGGTAGGGTACTTCGGGTTGTGGGGCAGCCTGGCTAGAAAATTGTGCCGAATAAGCGCTGTTTATTTATTGTTTTTGTACTTTCAGATTGCGAGGAGGGCGCCAAAAATGTAATTCGCCCAGGGCGTCTCAGTGGTTAGCTACGGCTCCGTATATACAGACATATTTTTGTATCGTCAAAATTGTATAGTTCAAAATTCAAAATTCATTTTAAAATTAAATTCATGCTCAATCACATTTCTTTATCACTAGCTGTACCCTGCAAAACCTTTGCATAGAGTTATATCACCTTAGGCTTGATTGGTAGGCTAGGTTATTTTTTGGTTTCGGGAAAATCCGATTTTTTCATGATTGTATTTTAAACTGGAATACTGTTGTATGAATTCTTTACTTTCGATTTAACGCAGAACCCTAAACGCTATTATATATATTATTATTATAACTGTGATTCCTATGATATTCACGTTGTATTAGCCAGTACCAACTACATCAAACTGTTATTACATTTCATTTGGTTTTCTCAACAACATTTTTTCGTTATTCTCTGTGTCATCAACTAGATGTCCAGACCTTGGGTCGCCAGTCTCATCATTCAATGACAGAGTCAACAATACGATACAGACTCAGTGGTTCTCACTTTTTGCATTTGAAGGCCAGAAGGATGTTGTATTTCAGTGTTCATTTGACCTTTGCTTTACGGACTTGTGCAGGACAGTAAGATTATACTTTTTTTTTCTACTAGCCTACCACTATGACCAATAGAATTTGACTATCTACACACTAAGTGTGTAATCTTTATGTCGATATCTGTCAAGGTTTTAATTAAATAGTGGTGCAGTAAACTTTGGATGCACTTTGACCTATGAACTTGAAATGGACATGTTGTTCTGTGAGCTTTGAATACGTTTACTTTTTAAACTGTGACTTTTTGTATATAAGACTGTGAACTTTGTACTTCTGAATTTACGCGTATTAACTGTGATCTGTGAATTTTGAATGTATAGATATAGGAATTTAGAATTATAAACTGTGTCTTGTGTGTTTAAAGTGTGTACATGTTGAAATGTAAACTGTGACCTATGTATTTAACTGTGACATGTGAACTATGAATATATTAACAGTGACCTGTAAACTATGAATGCATTTACTGTGACCTGTGAACTATGAATGTGTTAACTGTGACCTGTAAACTATGAATGTATTAAGTGTGAACTATGAATGTATTTACTGTGACCTGTAAACTATGAATGTATTTACTGTGACCTGTGAACTATGAATGTATTAATTGTGACCTTTTTATCTATGAATGTATTAACTGTGACGTGTATCACAGGGATGTGACGAAAAACCAAGAATCTATCGACGATCAGTCGAACAGCATCAAGAACATTCAGCAGCAAGAACCATCCGAGTTCTTTTACCTGGTGTCACATCACAGGTCTCATTAGGTGAGTCATTAAAAATGTCACAAATTATAATGTCGTTTAAGACTATTCATAACATTGAAACTCAATGAGAGCCACAGTTCTGAGCCGCATTAAACTCAACGAGGTCACACGAGAGCCACATTTCACCGCAGTTGGTAACATAATTCTAATTTCAAATAAATGTATAGTAACTACATCACAGATACGTGGCATTGCCTTGAAAACACCAATGTGTCTGTTTTACCCATCAGATACCAACCCAGGTACAGTGCCGGATCATGCGCCCAGAGAGCCCGAGGACCACGAGACCACACTCTCTGACTGTTTCACTGGGAACCTCCTGAAGTACTCCAACCCCATCATCTGTCTGCTGTTCCTTCTCATGTTCTTCATCATGTGCGCTTCTTTCCTTGTGACGCTACGCAGGTCCGTGGATGACATCAGGAGGGAGGTGGAGTTCTGTCGGTCACGTGACCAGCTGGTCAGCTGTAGCTGCACCAAACCCGTGAAAGAAAAAGAATTTGTGCATCAATAAAACAAGACTTCCATCTAACGATTGGCTGTGTGATTTCTTTACCTGTACTGTCTTGTCCAAGATATTGAGTTCAAATTGATGAAATTGATTTTGTGATATGACCTTACACACATAATAATATATATTTTTTTTAAAGTTCTATGATCTCTTATTATAGTATATGTGAAGATGATTTGGTAATAAACAATTAAACAGATAATTTATATATGATTTATACTATCAATGAATTTAATTATGTGTTACAATGTACATAATATATATATGTATGTATATATATATATATATATATATATATATATATATATATATATATATATATACAAAAGCATCACATACCCGCTCAATACAACACACCAATAAAAAAACACAGAAGAAAAGAAGTGAAATTAATAGCTTACAATTTCTATAAAAAGAAAATAACAAGAAGGAAAGGGGGGGGGGGGAGAACATAAAAATGTCTGGGATCAATGCATTGTCTTGTGATACTAACAATGTCTATAAATTATGTCATAAAACTATAAACATGCAATGATGATTGCATAATGTCAATAAATATGTCGATAATAATTTCAATTATTTTGTCATTTTTACCTGTGAAATAAATCTAGCTATGTTTCATTTACATGTGAAATAAATCTAGCTATGCTTCATTTACCTGTGAAATAAATCTAGCTATGCTTCATTTACCTGTGAAATAAATCTAGCTATGCAGCCTATGCTTCATTTACCTGTGAAATAAATCTAGCTATGCTTCATTTACCTGTGAAATAAATCTAGCTATGCTTCATTTACCTGTGAAATAAATCTAGCTATGCTTCATTTACCTGTGAAATAAATCTAGCTATGCTTCATTTACCTGTGAAATAAATCCAGCTTTGCTTCATTTACCTGTGAAATAAATCTAGCTATGCTTCATTTACCTGTGAAATAAATCTAGCTATGCTTCATTTACCTGTGAAATAAATCTAGCTATGCTTCATTTACACGTATAAGTAGGGCAAGGCTAGCCTGGTTTAGTGCGGGGCTAAATAGAAAATATTTTTTGTGGACTCAATATTCCCAATCAACAGAGATGCTGTTACCTCATATGCTCAATTTAAGAGTGGTTGAAAACAGCTTTGGATACAATGTGCACATCAGCATTCAATATTAATTATTCTATTCAAGTCTAATATTCAAAATACCCGTGGAGAATGACACACAAAGTGTGTCAGTAGGACAGGACACACCTCATGTAAGTAGGACAGGACACACATCATGTCAGTAGAACAGGACACACCTCAAGTCAGTAGGACAGGACACACCTCATGTCAGTAGGACAGGAAACATCTCATATCAGTAGGACATGACATCATCGGAAGTATACTCAAATATCAGTCGCGACGTGTGGGGCCCTGGACTTAGAAGTCCTCAGACTTTAGGGTCAATGGACTATAGTATAGCTAAACGCACCATCGCTATAGTATAGCTAAACTCACCATCACTATAGTATAGCTAAACGCACCATCACGATAGTATAGCTAAACGCATCATCACTATAGTATAGCTAAACGCGCCATCACTATAGTATAGCATACGCTGGTTGAACATAAAAATTGATTAATTAATTGGATCAAGATCAATCAGATGCAACGTCCTCGTTCGGCCATAAATCAACACATATTTCATCCCAAATATAATTAATCTTCTTCACTTCAGTGGCTAAACCTCATTAAAAATTCCTTTTGTCTCGTTTGATGCAGGTCAGTGCAGTAGTTAACCAGTACAATTTTATGGCTAGGGAGAACGTACAAAGAGTAAAACTTCCCCCCCCCCACCCCCACACACACTCACACCTTTATGTCTGACATATAAAAGAAGAATTGGACACTGTTCGTCATCATTTATCTAGATTTTCTTGTCAACTTTGATTAGCCTATTAATTATACGTGATATTTATGATGTTGTCAAAAAAATACATGGGGGCAGGAGATACTAAGAACATTAAAAAGTTATATATATATATATATATATATATATATATATATATATATATATGGGGGGGTATGTGTTTGTGGGGGGGGGTATATTTAGTCGAAATCAACCAGATGTAGATTAAAATGTTCTATTCAGAAGTGGTAACCATGTTTTGAAACATCACACAATAAAGAGGAGAAACTACTATGTTTAAATTTTGAAAGAGTTTTTTTTACACCGTTGCTTCCCTTAGATTAATCATGGCGTTTTAATTTTGTAACTAAAATTTGTACAATCTTAAATTGACACTGCACTGTTATAATTGTTCTATTCTAGCAGAAAGACTCGTGATTCTAAAAAAAAAATTGAAATGTCATGACGGTGGCAAATCATCTTCACTGACAAGATCTTTTAATTTACGCATAACATTTTTGTTGGTGTCTACAGAATGCTTGTAGAAATAGTGCATAAAATTTATTCAAAAGAATACAAATATGACATTGGTCTACTTACTGTAGATGACATTGAAGACATACATTTGCAAAATAAAGTAAAATGTGAAATATATGTGTGTGTGTATGTATGTATGTATATATATATATATATATATATATATATATATATATATATATATATTAATACATTAATAAATATATAAATTATATAAATATATAAATTAAATACAACTTTAGAATTTAAACAAAAATTACAGCTTGAACCATAGATCTGAGATACAGATATGAAGTAAATCTCAGATAAAAAGAAATTAAAGCGTGCGACAAAATTCTGATGAATAAAGCAGTGGGTATTTCTTTAGTATTGACTCATTCCAAGACTAGTAGAGATATATCAAATATTAAGAGAAACTTTGGAGAACCGGCTCTGTTGAGAGGAGGTGCACCTTGATCACTACTCCTGGGCCGCCGAGCCTCAAAGGGGAGGGGTGCATCTATCATCATAAGGTTAAGCTTTCAAGTTGCTTTGATCCCAAATGTGATTTAAATTTTGGTGGCGTCATTAGAGGGGTGCGGAGGTGCGTGCCTCACCGGGTGACACCAACACAAGGGTTAAACCAAAATGAACAATTCTAAATATCATAGGTGCCACCATACAGAGCAGTAACACAGGGTGCCACCATACAGAGCACTAGCACAGGGTGCCACCATACAGAGCAGTAGCACAGGGTGCCACCATACAGAGCAGTAGCACAGGGTGCCACCATAAAGAGCAGTGGCACAGGGTGCCACCATACAGAGCAGTAGCACAGGGTGCCACCATACAGAGCAGTAGCACAGGGTGCCACCATACAGAGCAGTAGCACAGGGTGCCACCATACAGAGCAGTAGCACAGGGTGCCACCATACAGAGCTTCTGGGGTCTAGATAAATGAATACAATTTAAAGCTGCTCGGATCAATCTGGAGTTATTTCCAAGAGCGCTAAAAAATGGACGCATGTAGTCACCTGGTTTCTTTAAATTTGGGGCGGGGGGTGACACCAACCCTAGTGACGTCACTGCCTACGCCTCCATAGCCCTGAACTAAGAACTCTCTAGAAGGCCCTGGGTAGGACCGATGATATTGTTATTAGAATATTCAGAGGGGATCCGGTATGGGGCCGCAGAGTATGATCTCAACTCGGAATAAAAAAGCCCCCCCCCCCACCCAACATAGCTTACCATTTTATTATCACGTACTCGATAATAGGTCGTACTCGGTAATAGGTTGTGAGTGAAGGAAGCAATTCAGCCTTTTGTTTGGGAGTTATGGGTGCTGACATGAGCTGACATATGAAATTTAAAAACATGCAGTGGTAAAACATCACTAAGACGGTGTTAAAGGTTGAGATGACCTAAATGTTAGACTAAACAAATAGGTTTGAATTGTTAGATTTGTTTCCGTCAACTTGTATTGTGCATGTGGGCGTGTCTTAAGACCACTTGTGACAGTTTATGTCTACCTGTGTGGGTGTATGTGTTTGTGTGTGGGTGTGTTTGGGTGTGTTTGCGTGTGTCTGAGTGAGAGTAAGTGTGATTTGGTAATATAATGAACGGGAGGGTTTGTAACTGTTGTTAAAATGCCATCACAGAAACGTCACTGGACAAAAAATATTAACTAGGGTTACAAAAAAAGTCAACATGTAAAGAAGCATTGTCTTGAAATTCTTAAGCGTTTGGGGGGCGGGGGGGATGCATATACAATCTTTTGTGGCTAGAGTTTTTTTTAACTCTCACAGTTTAATAGCTGAAGACTTGAAATGTCTAAGACTGCAACATTGGCAAAATAAATGTATTTTTTTTATCATATTTTACTATGAATGATTGAATGGATCGTGTAATGGACATTGCCGACTATAAACAATGCCGGTTATTGAAATACAACACCCGCCTATAAACAATACAACACCCGACTATGAACAATATAGATGAAACCTTGGTTGTTAAAATGTACAGCAGTAAAAACCAGCAGTACGACTCCCCTTTTCATGCAAAGGACCCAATAGTGTACATTCTAGGACACCGCAATAGATGGTCGTGTGGTAAAACGCTCGACGCTCGACCTGAGGGTCCATGGTTCGATCTTCGGTGAGGACCAATGGATTTTTCAGGTCATGGCTAAAGTTACCATCATGTCTCCCGTGGTGCCTCCATGACCATTGTACTATCGGCTATGGTGGGGATGAAAGGGACTTACAGGGACCTCACACAGGTCACCCCTATCTGCAATGACCAGTGGATTGTGAACTACGAAGCTATGTTGTACGGTACATGTTTAAACCTCAATGTTTGTGTCCTTCCGTTTATTAAAACCTTAGTCGTTTTTTAGAGCATTTTCGAAAAAAAATACTCTATTGTCCCCGTTTTGTCTGTCTGTCTGTCTGTCCGTCATCACCCTAGATCTCAACAACCATAAGTCCTAGACCCATGATGTATATATCATTTTGTAGGTCTTGGCCTGCACTCTGTACATCATTTCGCGATCTGACCTCTCAGGGCCAGGATTAAGGGTTTCTTAGGGGCTTATATATGGCTTATACTTTATATATAAATTATAAACTAATCAAAGGGGTGTAATCATTATTTATTTTTGTAACAGTTATTAAACATGACTTACTTCCCTCTTTATTTATACACGAAAATGCTTAAAATACCCTGTTTTTACAGGTTTAATTTTTGCTTGTTTATTCTTGCACCTGTTTCAAACCACAACAACGTCTTTTCATTTGTTAAAACCTCAATATGCGTATCCTTGGATCTATTAAAACCTCAGTATTTTATCCTTGACAACTTTTTTCCGAACTGTGGTAAGGTGTTACCGAAGTGTTAGTATCAAATGAAGAAATGTACACCATTGATAGAACTTAATCATTGTATTATCTTAACCCTTTATTAAATCAGTTAACTCTGCTGGGACATTTATTTTCAGTGGTGCTGTCTCTTCATCATCACCATTTTTGAAGCTACACATGGCCGCTGTGACTGACATCTAAGCGGTTGGAGCCTGTACCCTTCACCTATCCAGTCTGAATCACAACCTGGCCAATTCGCTGACACCGTACGAGACACTTCTGTAATGTGTGTCTTTTATGTGACTGTTTAAATATTTCCAAGTACTTAAGTCTAGGAGAAGTTTCAGTTTAAATTTAGATAGGTATGGGAGTGGAGGGGGAGAGGTTGCTTACAGGCGTGTGACCAAATATAGAAGCAAATGTCAAACTGTCTTACGAGGAACAAGGTCACAGTTACCTACCCTGTGTATGGGGGGGTGTCATTCTGTTTACACTTCCCGTTGTATAATTTATATTTGAAATTATCATGTTAAAATACAACCCATACAATATTGTTTCAATCAAATAGTTTATTTCAGTGACTAACTGATGCAATTGATTGGCTGTGGCTATTTTATGAATTGATAGTTAGTATAAACTTCGACATAGGTTCTTTAAAAAGCTGACTAATACACTGATCCATACTTTGTATAGACACATACGTGTATTGATACTAACTAACGAAAGTTATTCCACATCATATACCCTCACATACCAACTGGAAGTGCAAGTTGACTACAGTTAACGTTCAGGTGAACTCTATCTTATGTGCATACATTGATTCATTCCGACTTGTTTATAAAACAGTATCTAACGTTGGACTTTCAAGAAAGCAAAATCTGTTTACTTTGCAAATGGTGACAGTTCAATTCATTAGAGAGAGTGTGTGTCTGTGTGTGTCTGTGTTTGTGTGCTTGTATGTGTCTGTGTGTGTACAGCTCAGATCACATTGGCGGTGCATAGTGGGTAAGTCCCTGTGTCTTTATTAGCATACAATCTTGGCAGTTGGCATACAGTGAAACACGTCAATACCTCCTTCCCTCTCTCTCTCTCTCTCTCTCTCTCTCTCTCTCTCTCTCTCTCTCTCTCTGATAGATATATAGCTACATATGCCTATGGAATTGATAAGGGTTTGATCGACAAATAGATACACAGTCTGATAGATAGATAGATAGATAGATAGATAGATAGATAGATAGATAGATAGATAGATAGATAGATAGATAGATAGATAGATAGATAGATAGATAGATAGATAGATAGATAGATAGATAGATAGATAGATAGATAGATAGATAGATGGATGGATGGATGGATGGATGGATGGATGGATGGATGGATGGATGGATGGATGGATAGATAGATAGATAGATAGATAGATAGATAGATAGATAGATAGATAGATAGATAGATAGATAGATAGATAGATAGATAGATAGATAGATAGATAGATAGATAGATAGATAGACACCATACATAAATTCACAGACACAATTGCAGAAAAAGAAACTTATTTTGAATCAGCCATCAGCCCCAGGGACGAGGAAAATAAAAGCCAGGCCTGACTGGGGTCTCAGTACAAAAGTGTACACTTAGTTACTTGTATTTTACTATGTGTTCTGTCCCAGTTGATATTGGTACGTTCATATGAGAACGTTTAGATCAAGGTGTATTATTTAAAAACAAATTACTTTAAGTAATCAACGTTTTCAATTCAACATTTGTTTTGAAAGTAAAATGTTGGCTAATTAACATAATCGTCAAATTTCAGTTTATAAAAGTTTGAACATGTTGATCTTTATAGTCTCGTGAGTAATATACCAACTGCCTCAACCTCTCCTAAGTTCAATGGTCAGTCCAATTACATTTCAACTCACAAGTAAACGATGTTGACCTATATCCAAAGTTAATGTCACACTAGTTATTTTTGCATGCATTACGAAAGCAACAATTTAATGTGCTCGCCGTCCATTTCCGGTCTGAATAACATTGTTTAAACAAAAATGTTCTTTCAGAGAAATTTCCAGCGTATTGTCTTCCAAAAACAGACGAGCGCTGGATTTAGAACTTGAGAGCTCTAATTTCATCTCACTGCGTCAGCGGTTCTAAGACTGTGTCAAAGACATCCGGCTTTTTTGTTTTGTCTAATGAGAATGTACACGTTTATATAAGTTGTATTATTTTGCACAGAAAGTGTCTCGTTATACAATAGACACTTAATCGACAGACCTGGCTTTTGTGATTGGCTAGTCTATTGAGATAGGAACCGGCCCCGGGGGGAGGGGGCTAACACTTCCTTAATATGTTCCTTTATCTAGAAATTTTACGTTTTATGGCATTCACCTTCAGGTTTTGTTTGTTTGGTTTTTTTTAACTATGACATTCGTTTTAAAGTAAACTTAGATTTCTAGGAATAACTTCCACCACCACCTCTCTCTCTCTCTCTCTCTCTCTCTCTCTCTCTCTCACACACACACACACACACACACAATCACACACTCACATCTACACATACACAAACACTCCCTCCAGTACGCTCTCTTACACATACACACTGACACACACATTACAATTATCTCTGTTTCTTTCTCTCTCTCCATCACACACACACACACACACACAAACACACACATATATATATATATATATATATATATATATATATATATATATATATATATATATATAAGGACGTAGCCAAATTAATTATAAAAATCAAATTTTATTATAAAATATACTTCTTTATCATTGTGTTCCAATTTTTTCTTATATAAAACTCTCCGCACAGCCCCCCCAAACCGCACAGCCCCCCCAAACCGCACAGCCCCCCTCCCCACCAAAAACAAAATTCTGGCTACGGCCTTGTATATATATATATATATATATTTCCATCGTTGGTCTGTTTCCTAAACAACATGTATTATATACAATTAATTCAAGACTGTAGACAAGTTCAACATGTCTATATCCTATTGCCAGAGATTTAACATGTCTATATCCTATTGCCAGAGATTCAACATGTCTATATCTTATTGCCAGAAATCCAACATGTCTATATCTTATTGCCAGAAATCCAACATGTCTATATCTTATTGCCAGAAATCCAACATGTCTATATCTTATTGCCAGAAATCCAACATGTCTATATCCTATTGCCAGAAATCCAACATGTCTATATCCTATTGCCAGAGATTCAATTTTCTCTACATGTTTTGTTATCTTTAGAGAAATATGAAACTTAACGGCCGCCCCACTGCTCTTTGCTGTTTGAATGATGGGAAGAACGGGGGGGAGGGGGGGGGAAGAGTGACAGTAGTAGTGTAGCAGGGCCCGGTAGGGGGGAAGGATTGTATAGGCTTATCAATCTTAACCGCTTGGAAACACTTCTAGGGACAAAAAAAAACAGTGATATAGGTCACCATCTTATTAATATTACAGGAACATCTTGCAGCATTTCCAGGTAATGTGAATTATAATTACATTACAGACATATCCATGTCCGATGGGGATAATATATATATACTAGTTGCAAGTACCCGGCTTTGCCCGGGTTTAAAATAAGGTTTTCTGTTTACCTTTTGTTTTCTCCCTCCCCCCTCTCTCCCTCCCTCCCCCTCCCTCCCTCTCTCTCCCATCTATCTCCCTACCTTCCTCTCCCATCTCCCTACCTTCCTCTCCCATCTCCCTCTCTCCCCTCTCCCCTCCTTCTCTCCCCCTGTCCATCCCCCCTCCCTCCCTCTCTTCCCCATCCTCCTTCCCTCTCTCTCCCTCCCTGCCCCCTCTCTTTCTTTATCTCTTCCTCACATTACTCCCATCCTCTCTCTCCCTCTCTCCTTCCCTTCCTCTCTCTCCCTCCCTAACCCCTCTCTCTCTCCCTCCTTTCCCCATCCCTCCCCTCTCCACCTCTCTCCCCCCTCTCTCCCCCTTCCTCCCTCCCTCATTCCCTCTCTCTCTTCCTGCCCCCCTCACTCTTTATCTCTCCCTCCCTCTCTCCCACCCTCTCTCCCTCCCTCCCCTCTATCTCCCTCCCTACCACCCCTCTCCCTTCGTTCCTTTCTCTTTCTTTTCCCTCCCTTTCTCTCTCCTCCCTCTCCCTCCCTCTCCCATCTCCCTCTCTCCCCTCCTTCTCTCCCCCTGTCCATCACCCCTCACTCCCTCTCTCCCCCTCCCTCCTACCCTCCTTTCCTCTCTCTCCCCACCTGCTCCCCCTTCTGTCTCTTTATCTCTCTCTCCCTCCCTCTCTCTTTCTGGGAACAGACAGACAACAAATGCGTCTTATAAGTATAGAGATTATTCTGAAAAAAAAATTGAAAAAAAAAAAAATTTCACTGTCGGGATTTGAACCCACACATAGTGGGCCAAATTTGAGTCACGGCCAAGCGAGTAACCGACGGTGCTAGCGAGCCACACAAACATAACCTCAATTTTTAACAGGTTATGCGCGCAAGTTCTATTCGGGAAATGACGTCACAGAGGAATTTTATTTATGGCGCCACCGAGATTACTTCAATATAGTAAAATACTAAAATAAAAAAAAATTAATTACAATTAAACTACACATCGAGATGAAACGAAACCTGTCCTATAACCTTCCTCATGTAATTATGTGTATGTGTAACAAATTTCACATTATTTGGTTATCTGGATCTTGAGTTATAAGGGAACAGACAGACAGACAGACAACAAATGCCTCTTATAAGTACATATATATATATATAAATATATATATATATATATATATATATATATATATATATATATATATACTAGCTGTAAAACCTTTGCATAAGGGGATCCTTAGGCTTCATCGGTAGGCTATTTTTCGGTTTCGGGTAGATCCGATTTTTTCATGATTGTATTTTATACTGGAATACTGTTGTAAAACCCAAATCGCTTTTATTTATATTATATATTTATATATAACGCAGAGCAGACTTTTTGTTCCTGAGTTCTTCTCTGCGTTTACTATAAGTTAGAATACCGCTGCTCAAAGTCAAGCCATTTGATTCTCCAGTTGGAAAAGCCATTAACAGTAGTTTTATCTTGAAATTCGCCTAGTCTTTATGGAAAGTTTAGCGTTGTGAAATTCGAAACGACATTTTAAAAATCTTTTCGCCGGGTTGACTAAAACAAGTTTTAAAATAGCTCTTGACCTAATCAAATAAAATTGACAATGAGATGATAAGCCTTGTTTATATGAAATACAATAGCTATGAAAACCATGTTTATATGAAACACAATAGCTATGAAAGCCATGTTTATATGAAACACAATAGCTATGAAAGCCATGTTTATATGAAACACAATAGATATGAAAGCCATGTTTATATGAAACACAATAGCTATGACAAACGAATATTTTTAATAAGTATGAATCAACTAATATGTTTGCATCTATACGCTGTTTCATTTTCTAGAGCTTTCAGATTGTAAACAAAAATAACAAATAGAAATATATAATAGAATATTCGTTACTTCTTCTTTATTATTTTCTGTCTTAAAACTAAGAGATTGAATTAATATATTAGATGGAGAATGACAGGAACATAAAAAAAAAAATAAAATGTGTTCATTAAAAATTTTAAACGATTCAAGGTTGGGCTCATCCATTAAATACGTCAAACGAATTCTAGCACCCCTCCCCCCTTTCCCCTTGTCAAGTGTCAAACTTTCGGGTGACCCTCTCCCCACACACACATGCACACTAAAAATACAAAATAAAAAAAAAAAGCGAGCAAAAAAAAGTATAAACATAAAATCACCCCACCCCCAACCCCCCAAATATAACAAACAACATCCAATGTCCGCGCCCCTCCCTAGTTGTAATCAATGAAATCTAATTTGAATAATTATAACTACATCAACGAGTCTATTAAACCCTCAAATATCATATATATACACTAGTATGGGGCTATTCAATGAGCTTCTTTGTGCAGTATGGACTATTCGGTTCGCTATTATCCGGCCACCACACTATCCGGTTGAGTAAACATTATTTATCCGCAATGAAATGAATGATTATAATCTCTGATAACAGGGGCCCGTCCGACCACATCTCAAGTCACGTCATTCACGACTGTAGACAAGTTCAACGTGTCTATATCCTATTACCAGAAATCCAACATGTCTATATCCTATTGCCAGAAATCCAACATGTCTATATCCTATTGCCGGAAATCCAACATGTCTATATCCTATTGCTAGAAATCCAACATGTCTATATCCTATTGCCAGAAATCCAACATGTCTATATCCTATTGCTAGAAATCCAAATACCATATGCAGTAGTATGGGGCTATTCAATGAGCTTCTTTGTGCAGTATGGACTATTCGGCTCGCTATTATCCGGCCACCACACTATCCGGTCGAGTAAACATTATTTATCCGCAATGAAATGAATGATTATAAATAGTTTCAGTAGAAATGAAAAATATGCACACTAAATTGAAAAGCATTTCAGTAATGACATAAAGGGTTAATCTGTTTCTATTTGTAAGGCAGTTAATTATTATGTATAGATGTATAGCCTATCCGGGATAGCTGAATAGTCGAAAGTATTATGTATCTTTCCAACAGAATAATTTATGGCTAAAAAGACAATAATAAAATTATGTTAAGAAATGTGTTGTCCATGGTTATCAAAATATATTGTTTCGTGATATCATATCAGCCTTGCTAATAAACGGTTGTGACATTTCACATCTTAAAACATATTGTACCAGTTTTTGATTGCTGAATGAGATCTCTGCGAACAGGAATATCTGAAAGAATATGCAAACTAACACTCAAATAAGGACATGTCAGAACGTATTCCTTCTTGTTTTAATGACTAAAAGGGAGGTAATTTAACTGTAATAGTACTCTGTATACTAAAATTCATTTTAATTCTACATATTTATATTTTAGATACCATGAATTTATTTCATTAATCGGAGAATAAAATTTATCTAAGACCATATCTGTTAATCAAAGAAAAGCAAGCAAAAAAGTCTTTTCCGTTTCGAACAAAGGACATTTTAGAGCATTTTCGGTTACTCCGAACGAAATCCGTATTTTTTTTTCCGGGTGACAGCCATAGATTTTGCTGGTTTTTGATAAAGAGAGGGAAGTAATCATGTTGAATAACTGTTACAAAAATAAATAATGATTACGCCCCTTTGATTAGCTTGTATTATTTATATTTAAAATATAAGCAAAAACGGTACTTAAAACGCCCCCTTTTTCGGCCCTCAGAGGACAGATCGCGAAATGGACGAAAGTCATTTCTTGGCATGCCAAGACCTACAAAATGATATATACATCATGGGTCTAGGACTTATGGTTGTTGAGATCTAGGGTGATGACGGACAGACAGACAGACAAAACGGGGACGATAGAGCAATTTTTTTCGAAAATGCTCTAATTAGTTCTAATAGTATTGAAACTCTGTGAACTGAAACGTATCACCTAAATAGCGTAATCACCTCCATGTTTTCAACAAACCTCCCTCCTTAAATTTGTCATTTATCTATCTCACGCTGAGTTTTATTGTTATTATTTTGCATATGTTTCTGAGGAGGTTATCTTCGGAGGCGTTTACTGCGTGTAGTTCATTCACATACAACCAATCAACATGGTAGCCGAGTCAATAACGATTCATGTACTTTATTTTTACATCACACACAAAGATAAATAATAGAATAAATCAAATCTCCTATTAACAACTTTATAACTTTTATAACACACTGTTCCCGACCTCATACTCTATTGTCCTCTTCTCGACCCCCGACTAAACTTCACAACTGTCCTCTCTGCACACTACTCCCTAACTGTCTCTCCACTTCTCCGTTCGTCTGTCTCTTCGGTCTGTCCCAAAAACTGACTTACATCCCATTATATGTGGGTGATAAACCGTCCCATGATTCCAAAGCCCCAACTCTTCTGATTGGCTCTACCACCCCTTTCTAACTCATTTATGTCATTAGGACCCCCTTTTCCAGCCTAGGGATTGGTGCGGCCAAATACCCACTCTAAGGTTAGTATCTCTTTGTTCCCCTCAACCAAGTCCATCGTCACCACGGCTGGGGTCACCGACCTGTACTGACAACCGTACTCTACCAAAACAAAGATCTAACGCTGAATTTCTAATTATCAAAATACATAAATGTGGTCCTGGCCCCATGAACTTTCAATATTGACTAATCAGGCGAACAGTGGTTCTAAAGGTGTAGGGATATAACTAAAGCTATTGTTACACTATCTATGCCACTAACTCTTTCAAATAATGTTATTAATAAGTTTGAATGTAAAGGTAGCATACACTGGACTACATATATTTTATGTAAGTTGTTATTTGAGTTTTAGGGAATTGTCTGTCAATGAAATTTTACCATAACATTTGTAAAGTAATTCTTTGGCCCAAATTTCATGTGAGATGTGATAATTCTGATACCGTATCTGCCGATGCCCATAAAATATATTTGTTCAACTAAACAAAAGATTGTACACACATTTCTTTCCATGCATCATTTACCGAGAGAAGTAAAGGTTGGTTAGTGAGCCGTGACAAATATACATGCATTCATACAAATACAAGCCCTCCCCCCCCCCCCCACTCATATATGCGAGCGCTTATACACACAAAGACTTCTACGAAATCTTGAACACACACACACACACACATATAGATACACATTCGCATACACAAGTAAAGTCATACATTTAGAATGAAACATACATATACATACGGAACCGTTCTTATGTCTTTATGGGTCCTAGTTAGACACTTTCAGTAATATATGAGGGCACTTGGCCTGTTAGGACTTTATTAAAACCTGATTTAGGATAAATGTAAAGTGGGATGGACCCCTCAGGCAGTGGGGCCCCAGGCGATTGCCTAACTTGCCTAACCTTAAAAACGGGTTATTTAAACATGTAATATATGCTATCGAATACATTGATAGTCATGTATAAACACACTCTCAAATACATTGGCGGACTGGGTCTGAAACGTCAAGATGTCAACATGCTACAGGTGACCACTGTATGATGCTACCATTTTATCATGTTGAGCAATGTAAATAATCTCGTGGGGTTGGGGAGGGAGCAGAAGGTGTGGTCCAGCTGTCATTGTGTAACTAGACAGTCACCATTGAAATCATATGTACTCATTTTCACACTATCACATACATAAACCTTAACACTGCACATTATCACTTACATGTACACACTAACTTAAACGCAGTGGCTACGGTTCCAAGAAACGGGACTCCGTATTATTTTTTTCCGGGGTCCAACTATAGCTTGCGCATGCGCTCTAGCACTCTAGACGGACTTTATTTTTTTACGGCTGTAGATGTGCGCATGCGCGATAGCCGGACTCCGAATTTTTTTTTTCGGGGTCCGGCTATAGATATTGCTCTTAACCATATCCCCTAACCCTAACCTTAACCCTAAACCTAACCCTATTCCTAACCCTAACCCTAGCCCCGAAAACAAAAAAAAAATATGCAATAATAAGCAGTCCATCTGCCGCGCATGCACAATCTATAGCTGGACCCCGAAAAAAAATAACACGGAGTCCCGTTACTTGGAACCGTAGCAACTGCGTAACTTAAATACTAGGCCGTCAAGTATGGGCCAATTTACAATATTATCTTATTACCATGTATGTGTTATTTTTGTATACATATATTATTTGTTACAGTCGTAAATTACATTGATACATTTACATAAGGGTAAATGGGGATACTTGTAAAAAAAACTGCTTTTAAAATAATACAAAGTATGGGGCAAACTGAGCTGTATAGGCCCTCTGAAGCCACGTGGACCCCTCTGTGAAGTGCCGATTTAGCCCCCTCTACTCAATCCTGCATAGGCTACATATGTACACAACCATATTTAAACAAAACAAATTATTACATCAATAAACTAAAATGCACTTATGTATCAACATGTACACCAGTACGCACATACAAACAAACATATAGACATATGTGCACCCGGTACAGTTATTACGGATAGGTCGACGGATGTTGGGACTTTGACTTTGCCATTACCTGAAGCACCTGACATGACATGACATGACTTGACTTGACATGACATGACATGACATGACTTGACATGACTTGACATGACATGACTTGACATGACATGACATGACTTGAGATGTGGTCGGACGGGCCCCTATTGTCAAAGATTATAAGAGTGTTAATATTTGAATACTGTCATCTTGACAGCGTTTTTCGCATAGGGCTCCAAACGTACTATTGTCTAGGGACTCCAAATGTACTATTGTCTAGGGACTCCAAATGTACTATTGTCTAGGGACTCCAAATTTACTTTTGCGTACGATCCCCAAAGTAATTATGCCTAGAGCCCACAAATATTACTACACCTTCTTCCCTAATATAATCATGCCTAAAGCCTCTAAATGTAATCATATCTAGGCTCATCAAATGTCATTATGTCTAGGCTCATCAAATGTAATTATGTCTAGGCTCATCAAATGTAATTATGTCTAGGCTCATCAAATGTAATCATATCTAGGGTCATCAAATGTAATTATGCCTAGGCTCATCAAATGTAATCATATCTAGGGTCATCAAATGTAATTATGTCTAGGCTCATCAAATGTAATCATATCTAGGGTAATCGAATGTAATTATATCTAGGCTCATCAAATGTAATCATATCTATGGTCATCAAATATAATTATGTCTAGGCTCATCAAATGTAATCATATCTATGGTCATCAAATGTAATTATGTCTAGGCTCATCAAATGTAATCATATCTATGGTCATCAAATGTAATTATGCCTAGGCTCATCAAATGTAATCATATCTAGGGTCATCAAATGTAATTATGTCTAGGCTCATCAAATGTAATCATATCTAGGGTCATCAAAATGTAATTATGTCTAGGCTCATCAAATGTAATTATGTCTAGGCTAATCAAATGTAATTATGTCTAGGCTCATCAAATGTAATCATATCTAGGGTCATCAAATGTAATTATGTCTAGGCTCATCAAATGTAATTATGTCTAGGCTAATCAAATGTAATCATATCTATGATCGTCAAATGTAATTATGTCTAAAATCATCAAATGTAATTATGTCTAGGCTCATCAAATGTAATTATGTCTAGGCTCATCAAATGTAATTATGTCTAGGCTCATCAAATGTAATCATATCTAGGGTCATCAAATGTAATTATGCCTAGGCTCATCAAATGTAATCATGTCAAGGCTCATCACATGTAATCATATCTAGGCTCATCAAATGTAATCCTATCTAGGGTCATCAAATGTAATTATCCTAGTCTCATCAAATGTAATCATATCTAGGCTCATCAAATGTAATTATGCCTAGGGTCATCAAATGTAATCATATCTAGGCTCATCAAATGTAATCATATCTAGGCTCATCAAATGTAATCATATCTAGGCTCATCAAATGTAATCATATCTATGGTCATCAAATGTAATTATGTCTAGGCTCATCAAATGTAATTATGTCTAGGCTAATCAAATGTAATTATGTCTAGGCTCATCAAATGTAATCATATCTAGGGTCATCAAATGTAATTATGTCTAGGCTCATCAAATGTAGATATGTCTAGGCTAATCAAATGTAATCATATCTATGATCGTCAAATGTAATTATGTCTAAAATCATCAAATGTAATTATGTCTAGGCTCATCAAATGTAATTATGTCTAGGCTCATCAAATGTAATTATGTCTAGGCTCATCAAATGTAATCATATCTAGGGTCATCAAATGTAATTATGCCTAGGCTCATCAAATGTAATCATGTCAAGGCTCATCACATGTAATCATATCTAGGCTCATCAAATGTAATCATATCTATGGTCATCAAATATAATTATGTCTAGGCTCATCAAATGTAATCATATCTAGGGTCATCAAATGTAATTATGCCTAGGCTCATCAAATGTAATCATATCTAGGCTCATCAAATGTAATTATGCCTAGGGTCATCAAATGTAATCATATCTAGGCTCATCAAATGTAATCATATCTAGGCTCATCAAATGTAATCATATCTAGGCTCATCAAATGTAATTATGCCTAGGCTCATCAAATGTAATCATATCTAGGCTCATCAAATGTAATCATATCTAGGCTCATCAAATGTAATCATATCTAGGCTCATCAAATGTAATCATATCTAGGGTCATCAAATGTAATTATGTCTAGGCTCATCAAATGTAATCATATCTAGGCTCATCAAATGTAATTATGTCTAGGCTAATCAAATGTAATCATATCTATGATCGTCAAATGTAATTATGTCTAAAATCATCAAATGTAATTATGTCTAGGCTCATCAAATGTAATTATGTCTAGGCTCATCAAATGTAATTATGTCTAGGCTCATCAAATGTAATCATATCTAGGGTCATCAAATGTAATTATGCCTAGGCTCATCAAATGTAATCATGTCAAGGCTCATCACATGTAATCATATCTAGGCTCATCAAATGTAATCATATCTATGGTCATCAAATATAATTATGTCTAGGCTCATCAAATGTAATCATATCTAGGGTCATCAAATGTAATTATGCCTAGGCTCATCAAATGTAATCATATCTAGGCTCATCAAATGTAATTATGCCTAGGGTCATCAAATGTAATCATATCTAGGCTCATCAAATGTAATCATATCTAGTCTCATCAAATGTAATCATATCTAGGCTCATCAAATGTAATTATGCCTAGGCTCATCAAATGTAATCATATCTAGGCTCATCAAATGTAATCATATCTAGGCTCATCAAATGTAATCATATCTAGGCTCATCAAATGTAATCATATCTAGGGTCATCAAATGTAATTATGTCTAGGCTCATCAAATGTAATCATATCTAGGGTCATCAAAATGTAATTATGTCTAGGCTCATCAAATGTAATTATGTCTAGGCTAATCAAATGTAATTATGTCTAGGCTCATCAAATGTAATCATATCTAGGGTCATCAAATGTAATTATGTCTAGGCTCATCAAATGTAATTATGTCTAGGCTAATCAAATGTAATCATATCTATGATCGTCAAATGTAATTATGTCTAAAATCATCAAATGTAATTATGTCTAGGCTCATCAAATGTAATTATGTCTAGGCTCATCAAATGTAATTATGTCTAGGCTCATCAAATGTAATCATATCTAGGGTCATCAAATGTAATTATGCCTAGGCTCATCAAATGTAATCATGTCAAGGCTCATCACATGTAATCATATCTAGGCTCATCAAATGTAATCCTATCTAGGGTCATCAAATGTAATTATCCTAGTCTCATCAAATGTAATCATATCTAGGCTCATCAAATGTAATTATGCCTAGGGTCATCAAATGTAATCATATCTAGGCTCATCAAATGTAATCATATCTAGGCTCATCAAATGTAATCATATCTAGGCTCATCAAATGTAATCATATCTATGGTCATCAAATGTAATTATGTCTAGGCTCATCAAATGTAATTATGTCTAGGCTAATCAAATGTAATTATGTCTAGGCTCATCAAATGTAATCATATCTAGGGTCATCAAATGTAATTATGTCTAGGCTCATCAAATGTAATTATGTCTAGGCTAATCAAATGTAATCATATCTATGATCGTCAAATGTAATTATGTCTAAAATCATCAAATGTAATTATGTCTAGGCTTATCAAATGTAATTATGTCTAGGCTCATCAAATGTAATTATGTCTAGGCTCATCAAATGTAATCATATCTAGGGTCATCAAATGTAATTATGCCTAGGCTCATCAAATGTAATCATGTCAAGGCTCATCACATGTAATCATATCTAGGCTCATCAAATGTAATCATATCTATGGTCATCAAATATAATTATGTCTAGGCTCATCAAATGTAATCATATCTAGGGTCATCAAATGTAATTATGCCTAGGCTCATCAAATGTAATCATATCTAGGCTCATCAAATGTAATTATTCCTAGGGTCATCAAATGTAATCATATCTAGGCTCATCAAATGTAATCATATCTAGGCTCATCAAATGTAATCATATCTAGGCTCATCAAATGTAATTATGCCTAGGCTCATCAAATGTAATCATATCTAGGCTCATCAAATGTAATCATATCTAGGCTCATCAAATGTAATTATGCCTAGGCTCATCAAATGTAATCATATCTAGGGTCATCAAATGTAATTATGTCTAGGCTCATCAAATGTAATCATATCTAGGGTCATCAAAATGTAATTATGTCTAGGCTCATCAAATGTAATTATGTCTAGGCTAATCAAATGTAATTATGTCTAGGCTAATCAAATGTAATTATGTCTAGGCTCATCAAATGTAATCATATCTAGGGTCATCAAATGTAATTATGTCTAGGCTCATCAAATGTAATTATGTCTAGGCTAATCAAATGTAATCATATCTATGATCGTCAAATGTAATTATGTCTAAAATCATCAAATGTAATTATGTCTAGGCTCATCAAATGTAATTATGTCTAGGCTCATCAAATGTAATTATGTCTAGGCTCATCAAATGTAATCATATCTAGGGTCATCAAATGTAATTATGCCTAGGCTCATCAAATGTAATCATGTCAAGGCTCATCACATGTAATCATATCTAGGCTCATCAAATGTAATCCTATCTAGGGTCATCAAATGTGATTTTCCTAGTCTCATCAAATGTAATCATATCTAGGCTCATCAAATGTAATTATGCCTAGGCTCATCAAATGTAATCATATCTAGGCTCATCAAATGTAATCATATCTAGGCTCATCAAATGTAATCATATCTAGGCTCATCAAATGTAATTATGCCTAGGCTCATCAAATGTAATCATATCTAGGCTCATCAAATGTAATCATATCTAGGGTCATCAAATGTAATTATGCCTAGGCTCATCAAATGTAATCATATCTAGGGTCATCAAATGTAATCATATCTAGGGTCATCAAATGTAATTATGCCTAGGCTCATCAAATGTAATCATATCTAGGGTCATCAAATGTAATCATATCTAGGCTCATCAAATGTAATCATATCTAGGCTCATCAAATGTAATCATATCTAGGCTCATCAAATGTAATTATGCCTAGGCTGATCAAATGTAATCATATCTAGGCTCATCAAATGTAATCATATCTAGGCTCATCAAATGTAATCATATCTAGGCTCATCAAATGTAATCATATCTAGGGTCATCAAATGTAATTATGTCTAGGCTCATCAAATGTAATCATATCTAGGGTCATCAAAATGTAATTATGTCTAGGCTCATCAAATGTAATTATGTCTAGGCTAATCAAATGTAATTATGTCTAGGCTCATCAAATGTAATCATATCTAGGGTCATCAAATGTAATTATGTCTAGGCTCATCAAATGTAATTATGTCTAGGCTAATCAAATGTAATCATATCTATGATCGTCAAATGTAATTATGTCTAAAATCATCAAATGTAATTATGTCTAGGCTCATCAAATGTAATTATGTCTAGGCTCATCAAATGTAATTATGTCTAGGCTCATCAAATGTAATCATATCTAGGGTCATCAAATGTAATTATGCCTAGGCTCATCAAATGTAATCATGTCAAGGCTCATCACATGTAATCATATCTAGGCTCATCAAATGTAATCCTATCTAGGGTCATCAAATGTAATTATCCTAGTCTCATCAAATGTAATCATATCTAGGCTCATCAAA
Organism: Bulinus truncatus; assembly: GCA_021962125.1. Classification (NCBI taxonomy): domain Eukaryota; kingdom Metazoa; phylum Mollusca; class Gastropoda; family Planorbidae; genus Bulinus; species Bulinus truncatus. Next base: position 1,533,659 of record JAGDYQ010000173.1, on the reverse strand, counting down.
TGTAATTATGCCTAGGCTCATCAAATGTAATCATATCTAGGCTCATCAAATGTAATCATATCTAGGCTCATCAAATGTAATTATGCCTAGGCTCATCAAATGTAATCATATCTAGGCTTATCAAATGTAATCATATCTAGGCTCATCAAATGTAATTATGCCTAGGCTCATCAAATGTAATCATATATAGGGTCATCAAATGTAATCATATCTAGGGTCATCAAATGTAATTATGCCTAGGCTCATCAAATGTAATCATATCTAGGGTCATCAAATGTAATTATGCCTAGGCTCATCAAATGTAATCATATCTAGGGTCATCAAATGTAATTATGTCTAGGCTCATCAACTGTAATTATGTCTAGGCTCATCAAATGTAATCATATCTAGGGTCATCAAATGTAATTATGTCTAGGCTCATCAAATGTAATCATATCTATGGTCATCAAATGTAATTATGCCTAGGCTCATCAAATGTAATCATATCTAGGCTCATCAAATGTAATCATATCTAGGGTCATCAAATGTAATCATATCTAGGCTCATCAAATGTAATCATATCTAGGCTCATCAAATGTAATCATATCTAGGCTCATCAAATGTAATTATGCCTAGGCTCATCAAATGTAATCATATCTAGGCTCATCAAATGTAATCATATCTAGGCTCATCAAATGTAATCATATCTAGGCTCATCAAATGTAATTATGTCTAGGCTCATCAAATGTAATCATATCTAGGGTCATCAAAATGTAATTATGTCTAGGCTCATCAAATGTAATTATGTCTAGGCTAATCAAATGTAATTATGTCTAGGCTCATCAAATGTAATCATATCTAGGGTCATCAAATGTAATTATGTCTAGGCTCATCAAATGTAATTATGTCTAGGCTAATCAAATGTAATCATATCTATGATCGTCAAATGTAATTATGTCTAAAATCATCAAATGTAATTATGTCTAGGCTCATCAAATGTAATTATGTCTAGGCTCATCAAATGTAATTATGTCTAGGCTCATCAAATGTAATCATATCTAGGGTCATCAAATGTAATTATGCCTAGGCTCATCAAATGTAATCATGTTAAGGCTCATCAAATGTAATCATATCTAGGCTCATCAAATGTAATCCTATCTAGGGTCATCAAATGTAATTATCCTAGTCTCATCAAATGTAATCATATCTAGGCTCATCAAATGTAATTATGCCTAGGCTCATCAAATGTAATCATATCTAGGCTCATCAAATGTAATCATATCTAGGCTCATCAAATGTAATTATGCCTAGGCTCATCAAATGTAATCATATCTAGGCTCATCAAATGTAATCATATCTAGGCTCATCAAATGTAATTATGCCTAGGCTCATCAAATGTAATCATATCTAGGGTCATCAAATGTAATCATATCTAGGGTCATCAAATGTAATTATGCCTAGGCTCATCAAATGTAATCATATCTAGGGTCATTAAATGTAATTATGCCTAGGCTCATCAAATGTAATCATATCTAGGGTCATCAAATGTAATTATGTCTAGGCTCATCAACTGTAATTATGTCTAGGCTCATCAAATGTAATTATGTCTAGGCTCATCAAATGTAATCATATCTAGGGTCATCAAATGTAATTATGTCTAGGCTCATCAAATGTAATCATATCTATGGTCATCAAATGTAATTATATCTAGGCTCATCAAATGTAATCATATCTATGGTCATCAAATGTAATTATGTCTAGGCTCATCAAATGTAATCATATCTATGGTCATCAAATATAATTATGTCTAGGGTCATCAAATGTAATTATGCCTAGGCTCATCAAATGTAATCATGTCAAGGCTCATCACATGTAATCATATCTAGGCTCATCAAATGTAATCATATCTATGGTCATCAAATATAATTATGTCTAGGCTCATCAAATGTAATCATATCTAGGGTCATCAAATGTAATTATGCCTAGGCTCATCAAATGTAATCATATCTAGGCTCATCAAATGTAATTATGCCTAGGGTCATCAAATGTAATCATATCTAGGCTCATCAAATGTAATTATGCCTAGGCTCATCAAATGTAATCATATCTAGGCTCATCAAATGTAATCATATCTAGGCTCATCAAATGTAATCATATCTAGGCTCATCAAATGTAATCATATCTAGGGTCATCAAATGTAATTATGTCTAGGCTCATCAAATGTAATCATATCTAGGCTCATCAAATGTAATTATGTCTAGGCTAATCAAATGTAATCATATCTATGATCGTCAAATGTAATTATGTCTAAAATCATCAAATGTAATTATGTCTAGGCTCATCAAATGTAATTATGTCTAGGCTCATCAAATGTAATTATGTCTAGGCTCATCAAATGTAATCATATCTAGGGTCATCAAATGTAATTATGCCTAGGCTCATCAAATGTAATCATGTCAAGGCTCATCACATGTAATCATATCTAGGCTCATCAAATGTAATCATATCTATGGTCATCAAATATAATTATGTCTAGGCTCATCAAATGTAATCATATCTAGGGTCATCAAATGTAATTATGCCTAGGCTCATCAAATGTAATCATATCTAGGCTCATCAAATGTAATTATGCCTAGGGTCATCAAATGTAATCATATCTAGGCTCATCAAATGTAATCATATCTAGGCTCATCAAATGTAATCATATCTAGGCTCATCAAATGTAATTATGCCTAGGCTCATCAAATGTTATCATATCTAGGCTCATCAAATGTAATCATATCTAGGCTCATCAAATGTAATCATATCTAGGCTCATCAAATGTAATCATATCTAGGGTCATCAAATGTAATTATGTCTAGGCTCATCAAATGTAATCATATCTAGGGTCATCAAAATGTAATTATGTCTAGGCTCATCAAATGTAATTATGTCTAGGCTAATCAAATGTAATTATGTCTAGGCTCATCAAATGTAATCATATCTAGGGTCATCAAATGTAATTATGTCTAGGCTCATCAAATGTAATTATGTCTAGGCTAATCAAATGTAATCATATCTATGATCGTCAAATGTAATTATGTCTATAATCATCAAATGTAATTATGTCTAGGCTCATCAAATGTAATTATGTCTAGGCTCATCAAATGTAATTATGTCTAGGCTCATCAAATGTAATCATATCTAGGGTCATCAAATGTAATTATGCCTAGGCTCATCAAATGTAATCATGTCAAGGCTCATCACATGTAATCATATCTAGGCTCATCAAATGTAATCCTATATAGGGTCATCAAATGTAATTATCCTAGTCTCATCAAATGTAATCATATCTAGGCTCATCAAATGTAATTATGCCTAGGGTCATCAAATGTAATCATATCTAGGCTCATCAAATGTAATCATATCTAGGCTCATCAAATGTAATCATATCTAGGCTCATCAAATGTAATCATATCTATGGTCATCAAATGTAATTATGTCTAGGCTCATCAAATGTAATTATGTCTAGGCTAATCAAATGTAATTATGTCTAGGCTCATCAAATGTAATCATATCTAGGGTCATCAAATGTAATTATGTCTAGGCTCATCAAATGTAATTATGTCTAGGCTAATCAAATGTAATCATATCTATGATCGTCAAATGTAATTATGTCTAAAATCATCAAATGTAATTATGTCTAGGCTCATCAAATGTAATTATGTCTAGGCTCATCAAATGTAATTATGTCTAGGCTCATCAAATGTAATTATGTCTAGGCTCATCAAATGTAATCATATCTAGGGTCATCAAATGTAATTATGCCTAGGCTCATCACATGTAATCATATCTAGGCTCATCAAATGTAATCATATCTATGGTCATCAAATATAATTATGTCTAGGCTCATCAAATGTAATCATATCTAGGGTCATCAAATGTAATTATGCCTAGGCTCATCAAATGTAATCATATCTAGGCTCATCAAATGTAATTATGCCTAGGGTCATCAAATGTAATCATATCTAGGCTCATCAAATGTAATCATATCTAGGCTCATCAAATGTAATCATATCTAGGCTCATCAAATGTAATTATGCCTAGGCTCATCAAATGTAATCATATCTAGGCTCATCAAATGTAATCATATCTAGGCTCATCAAATGTAATTATGCCTAGGCTCATCAAATGTAATCATATCTAGGGTCATCAAATGTAATTATGTCTAGGCTCATCAAATGTAATCATATCTAGGGTCATCAAAATGTAATTATGTCTAGGCTCATCAAATGTAATTATGTCTAGGCTAATCAAATGTAATTATGTCTAGGCTCATCAAATGTAATCATATCTAGGGTCATCAAATGTAATTATGTCTAGGCTCATCAAATGTAATTATGTCTAGGCTAATCAAATGTAATCATATCTATGATCGTCAAATGTAATTATGTCTAAAATCATCAAATGTAATTATGTCTAGGCTCATCAAATGTAATTATGTCTAGGCTCATCAAATGTAATTATGTCTAGGCTCATCAAATGTAATCATATCTAGGGTCATCAAATGTAATTATGCCTAGGCTCATCAAATGTAATCATGTCAAGGCTCATCACATGTAATCATATCTAGGCTCATCAAATGTAATCCTATCTAGGGTCATCAAATGTAATTATCCTAGTCTCATCAAATGTAATCATATCTAGGCTCATCAAATGTAATTATGCCTAGGCTCATCAAATGTAATCATATCTAGGCTCATCAAATGTAATCATATCTAGGCTCATCAAATGTAATCATATCTAGGCTCATCAAATGTAATTATGCCTAGGCTCATCAAATGTAATCATATCTAGGCTCATCAAATGTAATCATATCTAGGGTCATCAAATGTAATTATGCCTAGGCTCATCAAATGTAATCATATCTAGGGTCATCAAATGTAATCATATCTAGGGTCATTCAAATGTAATTATGCCTAGGCTCATCAAATGTAATCATATCTAGGGTCATCAAATGTAATTATGCCTAGGCTCATCAAATGTAATCATATCTAGGGTCATCAAATGTAATTATGTCTAAGCTCATCAACTGTAATTATGTCTAGGCTCATCAAATGTAATTATGTCTAGGCTCATCAAATGTAATCATATCTAGGGTCATCAAATGTAATTATGTCTAGGCTCATCAAATGTAATCATATCTATGGTCATCAAATGTCATTATATCTAGGCTCATCAAATGTAATCATATCTATGGTCATCAAATGTAATTATGTCTAGGCTCATCAAATGTAATCATATCTATGGTCATCAAATATAATTATGTCTAGGCTCATCAAATGTAATCATATCTAGGGTCATCAAATGTAATTATGCCTAGGCTCATCAAATGTAATCATATCTAGGCTCATTAAATGTAATTATGCCTAGGGTCATCAAATGTAATCATATCTAGGCTCATCAAATGTAATCATATCTAGGCTCATCAAATGTAATCATATCTAGGCTCATCAAATGTAATTATGCCTAGGCTGATCAAATGTAATCATATCTAGGCTCATCAAATGTAATCATATCTAGGCTCATCAAATGTAATCATATCTAGGCTCATCAAATGTAATCATATCTAGGGTCATCAAATGTAATTATGTCTAGGCTCATCAAATGTAATCATATCTAGGGTCATCAAAATGTAATTATGTCTAGGCTCATCAAATGTAATTATGTCTAGGCTAATCAAATGTAATTATGTCTAGGCTCATCAAATGTAATCATATCTAGGGTCATCAAATGTAATTATGTCTAGGCTCATCAAATGTAATTATGTCTAGGCTAATCAAATGTAATCATATCTATGATCGTCAAATGTAATTATGTCTAGGCTCATCAAATGTAATTATGTCTAGGCTAATCAAATGTAATCATATCTATGATCGTCAAATGTAATTATGTCTAAAATCATCAAATGTAATTATGTCTAGGCTCATCAAATGTAATTATGTCTAGGCTCATCAAATGTAATTATGTCTAGGCTCATCAAATGTAATCATATCTAGGGTCATCAAATGTAATTATGCCTAGGCTCATCAAATGTAATCATGTCAAGGCTCATCACATGTAATCATATCTAGGCTCATCAAATGTAATCCTATCTAGGGTCATCAAATGTAATTATCCTAGTCTCATCAAATGTAATCATATCTAGGCTCATCAAATGTAATTATGCCTAGGCTCATCAAATGTAATCATATCTAGGCTCATCAAATGTAATCATATCTAGGCTCATCAAATGTAATCATATCTAGGCTCATCAAATGTAATTATGCCTAGGCTCATCAAATGTAATCATATCTAGGCTCATCAAATGTAATCATATCTAGGGTCATCAAATGTAATTATGCCTAGGCTCATCAAATGTAATCATATCTAGGGTCATCAAATGTAATCATATCTAGGGTCATCAAATGTAATTATGACTAGGCTCATCAAATGTAATCATATCTAGGGTCATCAAATGTAATTATGCCTAGGCTCATCAAATGTAATCATATCTAGGGTCATCAAATGTAATTATGTCTAAGCTCATCAACTGTAATTATGTCTAGGCTCATCAAATGTAATTATGTCTAGGCTCATCAAATGTAATCATATCTAGGGTCATCAAATGTAATTATGTCTAGGCTCATCAAATGTAATCATATCTATGGTCATCAAATGTCATTATATCTAGGCTCATCAAATGTAATCATATCTATGGTCATCAAATGTAATTATGTCTAGGCTCATCAAATGTAATCATATCTATGGTCATCAAATATAATTATGTCTAGGCTCATCAAATGTAATCATATCTAGGGTCATCAAATGTAATTATGCCTAGGCTCATCAAATGTAATCATATCTAGGCTCATTAAATGTAATTATGCCTAGGGTCATCAAATGTAATCATATCTAGGCTCATCAAATGTAATCATATCTAGGCTCATCAAATGTAATCATATCTAGGCTCATCAAATGTAATTATGCCTAGGCTGATCAAATGTAATCATATCTAGGCTCATCAAATGTAATCATATCTAGGCTCATCAAATGTAATCATATCTAGGCTCATCAAATGTAATCATATCTAGGGTCATCAAATGTAATTATGTCTAGGCTCATCAAATGTAATCATATCTAGGGTCATCAAAATGTAATTATGTCTAGGCTCATCAAATGTAATTATGTCTAGGCTAATCAAATGTAATTATGTCTAGGCTCATCAAATGTAATCATATCTAGGGTCATCAAATGTAATTATGTCTAGGCTCATCAAATGTAATTATGTCTAGGCTAATCAAATGTAATCATATCTATGATCGTCAAATGTAATTATGTCTAAAATCATCAAATGTAATTATGTCTAGGCTCATCAAATGTAATTATGTCTAGGCTCATCAAATGTAATTATGTCTAGGCTCATCAAATGTAATCATATCTAGGGTCATCAAATGTAATTATGCCTAGGCTCATCAAATGTAATCATGTCAAGGCTCATCACATGTAATCATATCTAGGCTCATCAAATGTAATCCTATCTAGGGTCATCAAATGTAATTATCCTAGTCTCATCAAATGTAATCATATCTAGGCTCATCAAATGTAATTATGCCTAGGGTCATCAAATGTAATCATATCTAGGCTCATCAAATGTAATCATATCTAGGCTCATCAAATGTAATTATGCCTAGGCTCATCAAATGTAATCATATCTAGGCTTATCAAATGTAATCATATCTAGGCTCATCAAATGTAATTATGCCTAGGCTCATCAAATGTAATCATATATAGGGTCATCAAATGTAATCATATCTAGGGTCATCAAATGTAATTATGCCTAGGCTCATCAAATGTAATCATATCTAGGGTCATCAAATGTAATTATGTCTAGGCTCATCAAATGTAATCATATCTAGGGTCATCAAATGTAATTATGCCTAGGCTCATCAAATGTAATCATATCTAGGCTCATCAAATGTAATTATGCCTAGGGTCATCAAATGTAATCATATCTAGGCTCATCAAATGTAATCATATCTAGGCTCATCAAATGTAATCATATCTAGGCTCATCAAATGTAATTATGCCTAGGCTCATCAAATGTAATCATATCTAGGCTCATCAAATGTAATCATATCTAGGCTCATCAAATGTAATCATATCTAGGCTCATCAAATGTAATTATGTCTAGGCTCATCAAATGTAATCATATCTAGGGTCATCAAAATGTAATTATGTCTAGGCTCATCAAATGTAATTATGTCTAGGCTAATCAAATGTAATTATGTCTAGGCTCATCCAATGTAATCATATCTAGGCTCATCAAATGTAATTATGCCTAGGCTCATCAAATGTAATTATGTCTAGGCTAATCAAATGTAATCATATCTATGATCGTCAAATGTAATTATGTCTAAAATCATCAAATGTAATTATGTCTAGGCTCATCAAATGTAATTATGTCTAGGCTCATCAAATGTAATTATGTCTAGGCTCATCAAATGTAATCATATCTAGGGTCATCAAATGTAATTATGCCTAGGCTCATCAAATGTAATCATGTTAAGGCTCATCAAATGTAATCATATCTAGGCTCATCAAATGTAATCCTATCTAGGGTCATCAAATGTAATTATCCTAGTCTCATCAAATGTAATCATATCTAGGCTCATCAAATGTAATTATGCCTAGGCTCATCAAATGTAATCATATCTAGGCTCATCAAATGTAATCATATCTAGGCTCATCAAATGTAATTATGCCTAGGCTCATCAAATGTAATCATATCTAGGCTCATCAAATGTAATCATATCTAGGCTCATCAAATGTAATTATGCCTAGGCTCATCAAATGTAATCATATCTAGGGTCATCAAATGTAATCATATCTAGGGTCATCAAATGTAATTATGCCTAGGCTCATCAAATGTAATCATATCTAGGGTCATTAAATGTAATTATGCCTAGGCTCATCAAATGTAATCATATCTAGGGTCATCAAATGTAATTATGTCTAGGCTCATCAACTGTAATTATGTCTAGGCTCATCAAATGTAATTATGTCTAGGCTCATCAAATGTAATCATATCTAGGGTCATCAAATGTAATTATGTCTAGGCTCATCAAATGTAATCATATCTATGGTCATCAAATGTAATTATATCTAGGCTCATCAAATGTAATCATATCTATGGTCATCAAATGTAATTATGTCTAGGCTCATCAAATGTAATCATATCTATGGTCATCAAATATAATTATGTCTAGGCTCATCAAATGTAATCATATCTAGGGTCATCAAATGTAATTATGCCTAGGCTCATCAAATGTAATCATATCTAGGCTCATCAAATGTAATTATGCCTAGGGTCATCAAATGTAATCATATCTAGGCTCATCAAATGTAATCATATCTAGGCTCATCAAATGTAATCATATCTAGGCTCATCAAATGTAATTATGCCTAGGCTCATCAAATGTAATCATATCTAGGCTCATCAAATGTAATCATATCTAGGCTCATCAAATGTAATCATATCTAGGCTCATCAAATGTAATCATATCTAGGCTCATCAAATGTAATTATGTCTAGCCCCCCCCCCCATTGTAGTTATGCCTATAATAAACATTACTCTGTTTGCAGATATAAATATAGACACACAAAATAAGTGCACACACATCCACACTCACACACAAACAGATACACACACATACACACACTGTCACACACACACATATTGTGTCTAGGTACGTGAGATAGAAGTCAGTGCAGTCAAGAATATAGAAATAACAAAATGATTTCTCAAATGATGAGTCATGGGAGAACATTTGTGAACTATTTGACATATGTGGAGTATTGACTGACCGGTTCATAGAGTGACTCACTGTGTCTGACACACACACTCACACACACATACACACACTTACAGACAAGCCGCACCACACGTTTTAGAAGCTCCTACTGTAAGGCGGAGTCAGGGGAGAAAATGTTATCTTCAATACGTAAGCACATCTTAGATATAAATGTGTATTTTGTTGTATATCAGCGATAGCAGTATCATCTTACAAAAAAAAAGAAACGTACCTCTACTGAGAAGAGAGCGGCGTTATCTTGTTTATTAAACCTGGCAATAGTAGAGTTGTTTGTTTTGTGGTCATCGATCGTATTGAATCTAAATGATAGATTGCCGTTTTTATGCAAATGATCTATCAAGCTATTATATTATGTGTTTTATCACATTGCTGGGGGGGGAGGGGAGGGGGAGGAGGGCGCATGAAAGGAAAAACTTATAATCCATGACATAGGTAATTCTTGTAGACATGTATGGCAGTCGACAGTGAGGGGGGGGATTAAAGGTCTAATCTTTATAATTTTATAGTCTCCATGTTTCACTAAATTATCTTGTAAGTAAATGTGGGGAATTTTTTTTATTAAAAAAGGGGGCATTCCAAATGGAACATGCAGAGTGTGTGACGCATACAGCCCCCCCAACACAGAAAGGAACCCAAAAGCAGAAACTGGGAGGTGTGCGTGTGTGTGTGTATGTGTGAACAGCGCACTATTTCTTTGAACTCATTTAAAAACAACATTGTGCATTCATGTTTGTAGGCCGTGGGGCGGAGGGGGGGGACAGTATTTTATATAGCTAAAAAATTTTCTACTTACAATTGGACAGTTTATTTAAGCTATTCTTAATTTATGAGTGTGTATTTAATACGTTTTACTTGAAAAAAAATATAAATTAAATGCTTCCATTATAATTCATTAGCCTCAGACTATTCTATTAAACAGACTTCACAGGACCGTAAGCTAAAAAAAAACAACACTAAATAAAGTAAACGCAAAAATAAATAATGAACACAGACTGTTATAGGTTCAAGCTAAATAAAAGAATACCACATTATAGGCAGAGCCATTCCTACTTTATTTGGGGGGGGTGGGGGCCTCGGCAAAGTTAATTTGTGGGGTTCCAGATGTTAACACCACCACTTGCAAATCAAATAGTAAGCCCTTAATCATATTTTAAAACTTGGACCCCTTTGACAACACCCAACTTAAATCACTTAACCTCTGACCCCCTAACCAGAATTCTCAGATTGCCCTTCATAAAATTTACCTGATAAATAAAAGTCCAGGCTGGGCCCCCTTCGCAGTCTCCTAGTTTCTATAAATAGATAATTTACACGTTATTAAACTGTATGTAGGCTACATGAGTAGTTGTATATGAAGATATATCATTATTACTAATATTACACAAATGCAATTTTTTAATAAAAAGAAAATTTAGAGTTATATTGGAACCATGATTTGCTTCTATTGCGCACATATAATTTTACAGTATAAGAATGTAATAAAATACTTCCTATGTTTGTTTCGTGAGGCTGTAGCAATATGTGTTTCTTTTTTACCTTATTTTTTCTTATCCACTACAAAGATAACTTCCCTTGGTAACCTTTTTTATAAAAAAAAATATCACGGGTGCATCCCGTTTATTTCCCTTGGATTTTCTTTCCCCATTGGGCTGTATTATTTTCCTTCCCTTCACAAACAATAACAATTAACACCCATTACAGCAGCCAGTGATAAAAAGGGAAGAAAGTCTAGGCGTGTTATGTTGGTATTTATATGATCCCTGGTGCAGCATGGTGCAGTTAACAAGGAACAAATGGAAGGCAGAAAAAAATAGCAATGCCCTCATTTGCTGATTAGTATAATGCAAGAAATCACAAATCACCATGAATTTATTGATTCACTGTTTATTGTCTGTTTTGTTGTGCCTTGGATGTTTCATCGTTCACTGGTTATAAAATTGTAGACTTTATTGTTCACTCAATATAGTCCAGTATTGTTATATCTCAGACTGTCCATTAGCCGCTAATAGTCAGCTAAATGCTCTATAGTCCACTAGATGCTCCATAGTCCACTAACTAGCGGCAGCGCTGGTCACATGTTAATGGGGTTTTGAAGGGGGACACCAGCGATCCCTTTTTATCGTCTGCTCTAATGTGCTTCATCACACCAGTGATCACATGACCCAATGTGCCATGCACACCGCTCTGCAAGAAGATTTAAAGTCTGGACATTGCCTATCAAAATCGCCTTTTTATAACATATTTACAAGCATTATTTACTTTTTGATATAGAAATAGCTGATCTATTAACGAAGTATTTTTTCTCATATCAGAGTAATTAGAAATTTCAAGAAAACTCTAAGAAAATAAAAGGCAAGTTATTTACGTTATTTGCGCATAAGTAAAAAAGAATGTTTAGTTCAGACACATTGAATTAAGTCCACAATAAACAGAAAAACATAAGGTTTATCTTTGGATATTTTTAGAATGACGACATTGAATGATTAGGGAAAAAAAGGATGACTTAGTTTGAAGAATAAAAATAGAAAATATAAATTTTTAAAATATCTTTTTTTCTGGCGCATTTAAAAATATATTTAAAAAAAAAACAACAGTCGGTAAACAAAAGTTAACTCGTCGATGCAGCAGACGTCACTTGTGATTCGCTCAATAGATGGCGCTTTCAAACCTCAACTGCCCATTACTTAAAAAAAAATATAAACTTTTTTGTTTCGGTTGTTGACAAACTGTAACTTAAACTAAACACACAACTATTGTACAGTAAGTGCAAAGAAGAGGGAAATAGCTTGACCGTACCGTGAGTCATATTTTACTTACCTAAAGAAAAGAGAAAGAAACAGATATGTGCGTGAAAGAATAAAAGAGAAAGAAAAGAAAAGAAAAATCTGCGCAACAGGGGGGGGGGGCTGGTCTACAGGTAAAAATCCCCCCCCCTCTGTCCGCACTTAGTTTCATCTGTGAGGTAGAAAACATTTAGTGTGTACAGACCTAACTTTTCGAACCTACCCCACGTCTTCATCTTCTCTTTGTTTGCGTTATTTTGTTCAGCCTACCCAACGTCCGCTATACATTTCGTCAGCGCATGAGGATCAATTTTATTTTCGTGGAATTACCATTTCAACAAAAGAAACACTGAATTTAATTTGCATTCAGGTGAGAAATCTTTCACTTCTCAATTTCTTTTTGTCAATAAACTCTTATATTCGTACGTGATGCAGACGACATTTGGATGCCATTAGTGACAGTCAATTATATTTTTCGCATCGGGGTCGGGAAAGAATATTGTGATGGACCGACCCGGTGTATAAGGGTTTGATGTCATAGAACTATTGGGCCAGACAGATGCTTGAACGCACATGAATAGGCTCGTAATAAGTCTTAGAAGAAACTACTCGCTTATTTGTACGAATATGATATATGCTATGGATGATTAGGTAAATATGGTATGGAATATTCCAGCAGAATATTTAAGGAATTTCGACTTGGAGACATTTGGGGGAGAGGAGAGGAGTACAGATCAGTTAAAAAGAAAACATATACTTTCTTTTCGTAATCTAAATTATATATAAATATATCCATATCATAATGTCTAAACGTATAAAGGTTGGTGATTTTAAGACAACTATAAATGTTAAAATGAATCTACATGATATCAGTTACAATGACAGCTAGGGTTTGAAAAAACATCGTGAATATGATCGTTTAAATGGAGTTTGATCAAGTCTTTCTATTGCTGAGTAAATGCCACGTTCCTAAAGAATAAACACAAGACATTGAATGATTCAAGCGACTCTAATAGGATGAGTACAAACTCTCTTAGAATGAGATAATATAATTTATTTTTTTAATCAAGTGACCGCCTAGGGCCTTACCCTTCACGTTTTAATCTAAGAGGGCCTCTAAACATCTTCAAATGTCTAAGAATGTCTCTGTCTATGGCAATCAAATATATAAGAATGTCTCTGTCAATGGCACTCAAATATCTAACAATATCTCTGTCTATGGCACTCAAATATCTAAGAATGTCTCTGTCTATGGCACTCAAATATCCAAGAATGTCTTTGTCTATGACACTCAAATATCTAAGAATGTCTTTGTCTATGGCAATCAAATATCTAACAATATCTCTGTCTATGGCAATCAAATATATAAGAAAGTTTCTGACTATGGCACTCAAATATCTAAGAATGTCTCTGTCTATGGCACTCAAATATCTAAGAATGTCTCTGTCTATGGCACTCAAATATCTAAGAATGTCTTTGTCTATGACACTCAAATATCTAAGAATGTCTCTGTCATTGGCACTCAAATATCTAAGAATGTCTTTGTCTATGGCAATCAAATATCTAAGAATGTCTCTGTCTATGGCAATCAAATATCTAAGAATGTCTCTGTCTATGGCACTCAAATATCTAAGAATGTCTATGTCATTGGCACTCAAATATCTAAGAATGTCTCAGCTCACAAATATACAGACTAACAACACACACCTTTATTTTTCGTTCATTGCTGTTGACAAATTTAAAAGTTTCACCTTAAAACAAAAAGTTCGTTCCCGACCCCCCCCCCCACCAACCCGTCATTTCCACAAACAAATTGATCAACTCATCAGTTGATGTTTCACCACCACCACCACCACCACCATCAATTGATATCCTATCGGTTCCCGTTTGTTTCATTGATGTGGCCAGCTGTAAACATGGACGCGACGTGCCTGCATTGTAGTCCAAAGTTCTATCCGCACAACACATCATGTGCTGGCATGGCTGTTAAATCGCTGCAGCTCACCCGCCTAGGATCCAGGAAATAAATAATACATTTTAAACAGTCAAAACTAATAATGACTAATCATCGAACATTAAAACAACAACTTTATTAAACCCATATTGACAGGGCTGTCTTACATAATACTGCAGACATCTACCTCACTCCACAGACTAAAATTATGGATGTTCTGGTGCCTCTGACTGTGTAGGAGGAGAGATTGTATATATTACATGCTCAAACACGCCCTATCAAGCCAGCCCTGGAATTTTAGATTCATTCCTAAAAGCCTAAATTCAGTGGTCCCCAACCTTTTTCTCGCCACGGACCGGTCACCGTTTGATAATTTCACTGCGTCCCACTGAAAAAAAGGGGGGGGGGTGTTGATTATTTCTCATCCATGGAAAGTCGCACAATGACGAGAGAGATAAATCAAAAGGAAATAATTTAATGTTTCTTGGGCGGCCCGGTAACATTCGATCCACGGACCGGTACCGGTCCGCGGCCCGGGGTTTGGGGACCACTGTGACCTAATTAATATTTATATCTTCATAAACGTAATTCAAATTTAGGTCAAGGATCATTTTTTAACTAATTTGATTTAATTGTCAATACATTTCTCTACATTTCCGTCTCCGATTGAATTATCGATCCTAAAGAACTGACAGGCATTAAAGATAATCTGGGGCCAGTTAACAGTTAAACCCCGTCCGCCCCCACCACACCCCCATCCCTAAATAAAATATCAAACTTTATTGTAATTAATAAAAAGATAATTTAACTCAATGGGGAATTTAAGGTGCTCCCCCCCCCCCGATGTTGTGTCTAGGTAGCCTCTCTCCCTTGTAGTGGTTCTGTGTAAGTAGTTAGTATAAACATGGAGGGAGTAGTTATATATATATATACATTTGAAGCTGGTCATTCTATAATTTAGTTCTAACCACTTGGCTATTACTTACCTTATATTTTTTGTTTATATTTTTTTTAAAAGAAAGCAACAGATGGGTGAGGACTATATGAGGTTGATATGTTATGCATTGATTTTTAGATCACAGTTGTACTCAATAATGTAACAGTTTTGTGGAGTTACTCTTTCATGTATTGATTTAACATCATCAGTAGAAATTCAGTTGTTATTTGCTGCATCATTAATCATTAACTTAAGAAAAAAAAACAATAATAAGCGGATAAACATTATTGACTTATCTTTTAAGTGTGGCCGTACATTTGTTACAGTTAATTTATACGCAGAATGAAATGTATTGTAATTTACTTACTGTGAAAAAATCAAAGGTCTTTCTAACTGCTATTGGGGTGGCTCAATGTAATTCATACCTAGTTATGTAGGCTTGGCTCAATGTACTTCATACCTAGTTATGTAGGCTTAGTTCAATGTACTTCATACATAGTTATGTAGGCTTGGTTCAGCATAATTCATACCTAGTTATGTAGGCTTGGTTCAATATAATTCATACCTAGCTATGTAGGCTTGGTTCAATGTACTTCATACATAGTTATGTAGGCTTGGTTCAATATACTTCATACCTAGTTATGTAGGCTTGGTTCAATATACTTCATACCTAGTTATGTAGGCTTGGTTCAATGTACTTCATACATAGTTATGTAGGCTTGGTTCAATATACTTCATACCTAGTTATGTAGGCTTGGTTCAATATAATTCATACCTAGTTATGTAAGCTTGGTTTAATATAATTCATACCTAGTTATGTAGGCTTGGTTCAATATAATTCATACCTAGTTATGCAGACTTGGTTCAATATAATTCATACCTAGTTATCTAGGCTTGGTTCAATATAATTCATACCTAGTTATGTAGGCTTGGTTCAATATAATTCATACCTAGTTATGTAGGCTTGGTTCAATGTTATTCATACCTAGTTATGCAGGCTTGACTCAATGTACTTCATACATAGTTATGTAGGCTTGGTTCAATATAATTCATACCTAGTTATGTAGGCTTGGTTCAATGTACTTCATACCTAGTTATGTAGGCTTGGTTCAATATAATTCATACCTAGTTATGTAGGCTTGGTTCAATATACTTCATACACAGTAATGTAGGTTAGGTTCAATATACTTCATACATAGTTATGTAGGCTTGGCTCAATGTACTTCATACCTAGTTATGTAGGCTTGGCTCAACTTCATACATAGTTATGTAGGCTTATTATGTAGGCTTGGCTCAATATACTTCATACCTAGTTATGTAGGCTTGGCTCAATATACTTCATACCACGTTATGTAGGCTTGGTTCAATTTACTTCATACCTAGTTATGTAGGCTTGGTTAAATATACTTCTTACATAGTTATATCGGCTTGGCTCAATGTACTTCATACCTAGTTATGTAGGCTTGGTTCAATGTACTTCATACCTAGTTATGTAGGCTTGGTACTTCATACCTAGTTATGTAGGCTTGGTACTTCATACATAGTTATGTAGGCTTGGTTCAATGTACTTCATACCTAGTTATGTAGGCTTGGTTCAATGTACTTCATACCTAGTTATGTAGGCTTGGTACTTCATACCTAGTTATGTAGGCTTGGTACTTCATACC
Source organism: Bulinus truncatus (assembly GCA_021962125.1). Lineage (NCBI taxonomy): Eukaryota > Metazoa > Mollusca > Gastropoda > Planorbidae > Bulinus > Bulinus truncatus. The sequence continues at coordinate 1,516,446 of JAGDYQ010000173.1, read as the reverse complement.
TAGTTATGTAGGCTTGGTTCAATGTACTTCATATCTAGTTATGTAGGCTTGGTACTTCATACCTAGTTATGTAGGCTTGGTTCAATGTACTTCATACCTAGTTATGTAGGCTTGGTACTTCATACCTAGTTATGTAGGCTTGGTTCAATGTACTTCATACCTAGTTATGTAGGCTTGGTACTTCATACCTAGTTATGTAGGTTTGGTTCAATGTACTTCATATCTAGTTATGTAGGCTTGGTACTTCATACCTAGTTATGTAGGCTTGGTTCAATGTACTTCATACCTAGTTATGTAGGCTTGGTACTTCATACCTAGTTATGTAGGCTTGGTATTTCATACCTAGTTATGTAGGCTTGGTTCAATGTACTTCATACCTAGTTATGTTGGCCAACATTTTTTATAAAACGTGAAGGGCTAATAGCTCACGATGTAAACAAGATATATTTATGTAAAAAAGCAATCTATCTAAAGGTCTAATTATAAGGAAACATTTGCTAGTGATTGGGGGTGTGTTAGTATTTATTTTAGAAAAAAGTATTAAATAAATCAAGGCTTATAATTCTCAATATCCACACAAAAAGCAATATCTGTAACGCATATCTAATCAATATTCAACGTTTGCACCAAAAACGTTTGAGAGCCATACCATCATTTGGAAAAGGGGGGTGGGGGTGTGAGGAGGGGGAACTCATTAAGAAATTAGCCAAAACACCGTCAGATATGAACTATTGAAAAAAAAAATGAAACCTGTAATTCTATTTTTTAAGTTGTATATTACCATAATATAAAACAATGAAGACTGGAAAACCGGCTGTATATTTACTTGTGGCTGTAGATATATACATTAACTAGTAGCTGTAGCTGTATACATTAGCTAGTAGCTGTAGCTGTATACATTAGCTAGTAGCTGTAGCTGTATACATTAACTAGTAGCTGTAGCTGTATACATTAGCTAGTAGCTGTAGCTGTATACATTAACTAGTAGCTGTAGCTGTATACATTAACTAGCGGCTGTAGCTATTTACATTTACTATTAGCTGTAGCTGTATACATTAACTAGTGGCTGTAGCTATTTACATTTACTAGTAGCTGTAGATGTATACATTAGCTAGTAGCTGTAGCTATTAACATTTTCAAGTAGTCGTTGCTAAAAGAAACATTTATCAGTGGTTCTATCTTTACACATTCATTACCAGCCGCGGCTGTCAATATAAACAGCTTTAGTTTTGATAACACGCATTTTTTTTTTGTGGAAAATAGTTGTTGAATAAACAACAACAAGCAAAAATTCTCAATTAAAATAATTTTGTTAAATTGTGCGAGGTAAGATTCTCTCTTCATTCAATTTTTACTTAATTACATAGGTCAGTCTGACAAATAAAGTGCATCAGGCAACTTTGTACCTGTGTGTATATGCATGCATTTGTGTTTGTGTGTGTGTGTGTGCTCACGTGGTACAAAGATATGCAGCAGTAACATTCCCCAACTTTCTTATACCGCCAAAAAGCACGTGCTTCTTGTTTAGCCTCTGGGTTGAACATGCTTGTAATCGATTACATTTTTTTTTCCTTGACACAGAAAGTAACGAAATGAAAGAATGAATATCGATTCTTTTTATATATAAACACCGAACATAAGTGCGTATTATGTGTGCGTGTGTGTGTATATGTGTGTGTGTGTGTGTATGTGTGTGTATGTGTGTTCGTAAAAAAAAACTATTCTCGACAGCTGTGCTCTCATTTTCAATATATCTTTATTGACTGGTGTCGGCTGCTTTTTTTTTCTTTTATCTTTACAGTTAAATTTATAAGTAATTATTTTGTGTGTGTGTGTGTGCGTGTGTGTGTTTTTTTTTAAAGATGGTTTGGTTGTGTTTACACTGACTTGTGCTTTTCTTTATGTGTGACCGACGAATTCCGTGATATATAACTTTATGATAAACTAATGTTTGAGTCTGGATGCTGTACCTCAGTGTCAAGACTTCATACAGTTACTGAAATCTTCAGTTGTCAGACGTAACTGTGGATACACGTGTCGGGAGATAGTGACTGTCTAGTGGAGATATTTTCGGTACGTTTTTTTTTTGTGGGATTGTTCGTGTGGTAAATTTTAGAATGATAAAAGTAAACAAAGATTAAAATAAACATGTAAATATGTAAACATCTGGTGCTAACTTTCAATAAAAATTTCAAGGGTTTTTTTTTGTTGTTGATAGTAGGACAAGATATCAAAATTACTGGAAATATTCTGCGTTGATGTTGGGAATGTTGCCAATAGGCGATGTTTCCAGCTAATAAAATTTCTTTTTTTTTTTATTTTGCTAGATGAACACTCTTTTGTTGATATAAAAATGAGTTCATCTTGATAAAGTATACAGTTTACACCAACTGAGTTTATATAGTGATAACACCGTAATATGAAATGAGTAGCCCACTGCCGGTAAAGATAACACTATGTGAAGAAAACATGACACTGTTATGTTTATGTTATGTGACTATATCATAGCATCAGGACCGTGATAGGCGGAGTAGGGTATAATTCTTATGGCTTCCTTTGACACAACGCTTTTTATTATAAATGACTTACTAACACAAGAACAGAATCAGAATTAGGTCGCGCGAGGCCCCGAGAGCAGAAGAAAATATTGGGCTCCTTTCAGAAAACAGAAAAAATTAAATATAATACAGGTGAAAATTTTGGGTACCTTTCAGAAGACAGAGAAAATTAAATAAAATACAGGTGAAAATTTTGGGCTTTTCTGAAGACAGAAAGAAAGAAATAAAATTAGGTTTTTTGAGGATCCTGTAGAAGACGGTAGCCAGAGTGCACCCAGTCTGCCCGACTTTCAATACGCCTCTGCATAATAACAACTCTGATAACATTATTATAATGTGTTTAATGTAATTGTTATTTTTTTGAAATGTAGAATTTAAAAAAGTTTAAAATACAAGCCTCAATAAAAACGTCGCAGGACATTTTCATAAACGTGTTGCAGTTTAGCTACACGCTTTGAAACCATATCGCTTTAAATTTGATTTTTTTTCTTTTCAATTGCACAAGAACATTCAATTTGTAGGCAGATTTTGAGCAGCAACTGACGGCTCGAGTTCCTTGCACCAAACAGTTGTTTGAACTCAACGCGTAAGTATGAGTGTACAGCCACAGTATTCAAATACAATGGTGAGTGTGTATTCTGGATATTAAAATGCATAATGCACTCGAAAAACTTGATTTCAGATCCTGTGACACTGTGTTACACAGACTCATCTCTCTGTAGTTGACCTGCCTACATTTATTGTTAACATCCTGTAAGTAGTTTGTTGAAGTTTACATCGTTATAGAAATGTACATCTATTGTTATGTCAAATACTAAACACTAACACTATCCTTACCGTCTCTGAACAATGTTTTGTATTGCTTATGATTTTTGAATGGGAAAAAATATTTTATTTTAGAATTAAATCTTAGTAGAAAAAAAAAAGTACAGTACTTTGTATTAGACTTAATGGTAAACTCCTTCACATTTACCTAGAAATGCGGATAATTCTTTTGTATAGACATTTAGACATTTTAAGAAAGTAGGTAACAGCCTAGGCACAAGGGCCACCACTGCCAAAGCCTCTTGTATCACACTTAACAGAATTTATTTATATTGAATATGATTCCAATGTACATTTGTCTAGAGTCTCTTAGAAATCTTTGCCGAGAGTAACATACCACTTTAAGATAACCAGCTACAGTATTATACATAAGCCATCTGCATATATACCCTTCTATCTATCTATCTATCTATCTATCTATCTATCTATCTATCTATCTATCTATCTATCTATCTATCTATCTATCTATCTATCTATCTATCTATCTATCTGTCTGTATGTCTGTCTGTCTGCCTGTCCCTCTCTCTTTCTCGCTCTACATATCTGTTTACCCGTCTTAAAATGTATGTGTATGTGTTTGTTTATATTCAGTGTATATCTGAATATTTAGCCTGTCTGTCTATCGGCCTGTCTATTTAGTACATCTGTCTGATGACATCGCAATTTTTTTTTACTCCTGCTTGCGTCTCTCACTCAGCTTGAATTTATATAAAATCCCTCTTACGTTTGTGTTTGACAGATCCAGCTATCAGTTATATATTTTTCATTTATCAATGTGTGCAAACATCGCCGACCTGCCCAACTGACTAACACGGACTGAAGATAATATAAACACTTCACGTCTTACAGTACATTTCAACACACACTGACTTAGTCTGAACTTAATCCAAGTCAAAGGTAACTACTTGCAGGTTGTAAAGGCTACACTTTAAGATATATTTAAAGCTGTGGGAGAGTAAAAAAAAAAGTGAGGGACCGGGGGAGGAGTTACCGAGAGGAGGGCTAGATTGCAGGCTTGTCCTGTGATCAATTGAAACTTTTTTCCCACTCCTTTTCGTCATGGAGTTCCTTATTTACAGAGTAAGTTGTAGCGGTATTGAATCAGACCGGTGAAGTGTGATTAGTAGTATCCGGTGAAATATTGTTGTAGCATTTGTACACAGTGTCCATGGTTGATATTGGCTGGTGCTGATTACTTGTGCATGTATATCACCGGGGTAGTGTTTGTTAGAAAACTTTGGAATTAAGTGATTTAATTTATTATTAATGTTTATTCATGTTATGATTTCAAAGGATTATTGCTAGCTGTGTTTTTAAGGCACTTTAATTTTAATAACTGATAACGAGCACATGATTGGAGAAATCGTTTGATCAGAAGGTGCTGCTGTCCGGGACAGTCATTTATTTTCATTGCCGGTAAGGGTCATGACTATTGTGATTTAGGACTAATATGAATTGCGTTCAGGGGCGTGCTTATGTCCAGGCCCACCGACAGAAATTTCGGGCCCTGGGCAGGGCTGTCACGGCCCCCCCCCTGTGCTGATAATAATACTTTCAAAAGTTGATTGGCCAGCTCAGTCCGGGCCCCTAAAACTCGCAGGGCCCCTGGGCATTTGCCCCCTCTCGGCGGCACTGCATATGTCAGTTGAGGCCCAAGGCACTGGTGAAAATAATGGGCCCTGTAGACTAAAAGAAACAATACAAAGGATTTTAACTTTGTCTCGTGGGGCCTCTAACTGTTCGGGAGCTCTGGGCGTGCACCGGCTGCGCCCCTCCTTAAATCTGCCTCTGATTGCGCTAAATAATTTTTTGTTACTTAAGATATTTTCTTTCATTAGAAATAAAGTTAGTTTTATGTCCATCTGTCGATGGTAAGTTAGATAGAAAGAAACACACACACACACTAAGAGAATAATTTGTTAAAAAGTAAACACACAGCCTTGATAAATTAAATATATATTTTATTTTATTTGTAAAAATGTTAACAAAACAGTGACCGTCTAGCTTAGTGTCGTGGGGTGGACCTTCCATCTGTAGGGCTAAGGCTTGGATCTAGTCATCAACTATAATTGCATCCTGAATATATAAAAGGAGACAAAAAGAATGCGTAAAATATGTGCAATGAGTTCTATTTCTACTGCTAGTACATTTATTTATATATTTATTTTTAATGGTGTACATCGCTACATTTTGAATGGCGTTGAATGTCAGAGCATATTTCAACTATATGACTGGGCGACATTTATGTGTAGGTAGGGCTCGTCAACAAATTTCGCACTTTTTAGACACCCCTCTGTCCCTTGTATGCAAATGTCAAAATTTTCGGTGAACCCTTAATCAAATTACATCCATTCTCCCCCCCCCCCCACTTACTTTCGAAAAAAAAAAAATAAAAACTTCTAAAAACTTCTACGGGTCGCGACCCCATTTACGGTCGCGTAGCAAAATTCTGGGGTCGCGAGAGATAAAAATACAATTTAACAGAAAATGTTTTTTAACTTGTAAAATATTATTTTTTTTTCTTTCATATTTGTATGGGGTCGTCAAGAAACTCGCAATCATAAATGGGGGTCGTGAATTACAAAAGTTTAAGAAGCCCTGCTATAAACGAAATGAACCTGCCCCTCCCCCCACCCACGCCACCACGAGTTTAAAGAAAAAATTGGAACCCATCTGCAACTCTCAAATATTATACAACAGTATGCGGCTCTTCAATAAGTTTTGTTTGTACAGTATCAACTATTCGTTTCGCAATTATCCGGCCACCACACTAATAGACCTTCTCACACAGTAAAAAATATGTATTCGCAATTAAATGAATGATTATAGATATTTTTTTCTATTGTCCCCGTTTTGTCTGTCTGTCTGTCCGTCTGTCCGTCATCACCCTAGATCTCAACAACCATAAGTCCTAGACCCATGATGTATATATCATTTTGTAGGTCTTGGCCTGCCAAGAAATGACTTTTTTCCATTTCGCGATCTGACCTCTCAGGGCCGTAAAAGGGGGCTTAGTACCGTTTTTTGCTATATAAGCTATATTAATAAAGAGCGCCTATATCTCAACAACCATAAGTCCTAGACCCATGATGTATATATCATTTTGTAGGTCTTGGCCTGCCAAGTGTACATCAAAAGTCCATTTCGCGATAGGACCTCTGAAATTTTGAAATTGCCTAATTTGTGCACCAGTCTGTGTATTCTGTCAGTTATTTCTGTGGGCATTGCGCTCATTCATCTATTTAAAAATGGTACAATATGATTTAAAATGTCACAACCTCTCAGTGTGAGCTAAGCAAGGCTGATATGATCTATCAAAACAATACATTATGATCAATCCTGGACAATATATTTCTTAAATTGATATTTTTGTATTCCTTTTAGCTATAACATATTTCTAAATCTAACAATATATTATTATTTTATCGGAAAGATACAGTAGACTTTCAACTATCCGACCTAATGTTGCGCAATTGCATGCGAAAACGGAATGATTTTGCTTCATACGATTTATCAAATATACTCAATGTCGACTCGCACACGCATATTTATGATACATTTTGTCCCGAGTTTTGGTGCATTATGTCTACGACTTAATTTTTAAAAAAGTTATTTTGTTGTTATTTATCACCTCTCTCGCTCTCGCTCTCTCTCTCTCTCTCTCTCCACTAAACAACTTTTAAATCCAGTGGGTTTCAAAGTAGAAATCATAACCTCAAAATTGTATACGGAATAACTGGAATATGGCCCAAACATGTTCATTGCAAATATACATGTTAATATTTTTGAAAGTTTGTCTTCAAGTAACAATAATGTTGTTAAAATAATAACGACATTATTATACGTACATCTCTTATGGTACGTAAAGTCTTTATTTTTCTAAAACAATCCAAAGACTAACTGAAATGAATGTGGTGAAATCCTCACTTTTACTTATTTTTGTTTGCAGCGAAACATTTGGCGTGGGAATGTATAAATAAATATATAAATAATAAAACAAAAACACACACGCGCACGCTTACATGCACACACAAACAAACACGCGTGGGTATCGTTAATTTGACTTTCTTGCTGTCCAATGTCCACATAACACGAATCTGTGTCTATCTGCCAGATGGAGTTAAATAAAAAATAATATTAAATATGTTTATATTTATTCTCTAATTAATACAATTTAAATGAAAATTGCACCGAATTCTGTGCATTATTAAATTCGAATACACAACACATGACAACGTGTACATTTGTAATTTAAACGGTGATTTTAGTGACGTAGATTTAGACACTTGTTAAGTATTGAGGAATGAGATGTCTGCTGATAGAATTTGTTGAATACTAATATCATGATGTCATCCAATGGAATTTTCATTGGTTAACAGATGTGAAAATACAAGCCAATCAAACAGAGCTTTACAACCTCATGCCATCTTATCGATCTATTATCGATTAAACTTTTCGGTCTTTTTTCAGCTGAAAATATTTATTTATACATACGATCAATTGAACACAACCAATTTTAAATGTTTAAAGCTTTATGTTATTTTAAAAATACTATGACAAATTCACGCATTTTTTGTGAATATAAATAAATACTGTGTGTTGACGAATCTGTTTACAAATTATTTGTGTGAACTCAGTAATGGACAAGGGAAATCACTCTGAAAACCAATTGGCAGCCATTTCTAGCATAAATTGTAAAACATTTCGTACATTCGGTAGGTGAATATTGCAGTTTGTTGTATTTAAGCTCAATTTGTATTTATTGAGGTAATTGGGAAAACATGAAAAGCTGATTAAAATGATATATATATCGCAAAGTTATAAATAATTCTTACAAATATTACGTTCATTGGTGTCCATCAATGACTTGTTTCGGATTACTTTACAGTGTCATTTCAAAATTCGTCTGCTGGAAAAAAACAATATGTTTAAAAAAAAAAATTAAACATATTCTTTTTATTTAAAATGTTCTGTCTAATAAATTGTGTGGTTATATTAAATTTTTAGGTTGTGCCGCGCAATGGATTTATAACAACTGTTGATTAATCAAAGATGGCAGTGAAGTTGGAACAGTCTAGAAATAAAATAAAACAGAAACAAGTGAGCAGATGAATTTTAAAACTTCAAACATGTCTTTAGAAAGCCCTTGGAGCGATAAAGACTGGCAGTATCTAACGGATTACAGTGATCTACCTCTTTGCATTCTCCAGCTTGACCCAGCAGATAGGGCAGTAATTAGGATAGCAGGTAAGATCTCATTTTTATCTGTTGCTTCCCTTTAATTAACTCAACAAACATCATTAGGCATTGTTTCATAATAATGTGTCATAAATCACCACATATACCATAATCATTATATTATTTTATTGTGTTTTTTAAAAAAATATAGGACATTAATTTATAATATATTTATAGTTGAGACGACAATGTCCAAATATATAAAACATCTTAATTAATGTCATAAAATTATTAGCCTGTAATTTACAGTCAATCAATTATTTGTTGAGAGATAAAAAAAAAAATTAGGATTCTAACTTTTTTGTGATAGAAGAAGCAACTAAATTTATTTTTTAATATATCAGTTGAGGCAAGTCACTGCCATACAATACATAATTTTTTTTTTTATGAATCCAACTATTTTAAGAGATTAAAAGGTCTTTTGGTATTTTAATAAATTGCTTTTTAAAAAAAAATAATTGCACTTGGGATATGTATACAAGCTACGACATATTCTATATACCTTTAATCCTGTACTTAAAATTGTAATTACTTGAATAATATTTTTCTGCTTTATTTCACCATAAATGATAATACTTTTGTTTTTGTAGCCTATCTCATATAAGTACTGTAAAAGTTCCCTTAACCCTAACGGGCCATCGGGACAGATGAAGTGTAGAATTCATCTGTTTCTATAACCTCGGCATATGAAGGGGTTGTATGGTTAGCACAACGCCCAGCCGCCCTTTACTTCCCCAACTTAGAGTCAGGTACCCATTTAAAGCTGGGTAGACTTGTGGGACGACTTTGAAACACATTTCACCTGGAAAAATTCCACATGGTTCTCACCGAGGACCGAACCCCAGGACTTTCAGGTCGACAGTCGAGTATCTACACCACTCGGCCACCCGTCCCACCCTAAGTACTGTACTTGTGTTGTAATTTTCTGTATATTTACTCTGGTGATTAGCAGAATTTCTAATTTTAAGTAAGTTTCATTCAAACTCTTCAAGTAATATCTTTTACTAAAAAAGAACTGTGTACTATTTTTCCATACAATGATCTGGTGAAAAGCAGAATTTCCTAATATGAGCACATCTCATTGAAATTTAGCTAATTGTTGCTGTGACTGCTGACACTCATTTAATGTGACCATTTTGTTGAAAAATCATTCTTTTCTCTGTGGTGAGCAGTTTTTATTTCTTTGAATTATGGATCCCATAAAGCATGGTGCGTAGAAAAACGACTTAATAAGTAAAGGCTTATCATAATTGAAATTAAGAAGGAATTAATGCTTTTTTAAACTGAAAAGTAGCATGTTGTTAACTTCAATTAAACTAAAGAGATTTGTTTAAATTATACTAACAAACATCACTTGATGACTTTGGGGATGGACCTTCAAATAAAAAAAAATCGCAAATGAAGGGCAAATTGTGAGAGAGAACACTCTAAATATGCTTTTGCTTTTAACTTGTATAATTTGAATTTTTTTTTCTAACTGTATCATTTTGATAATCAAATTATGTACAATAAAAAATATTAATATATTTACTGAATTTAAATTTATTTAAAGGTAGTAAAAGTAAAGATTTTTCTGTGCAGTCTATAATGGCTATTCGTACAGATGAAGTAGTATCTAATGCCACTACATTTTGATGGGTTGTGTAACAAGTTTAATGTTCTGCTGTCTTTACTTTCCAGGATAAATTTCATGTTCCCATTTTTAAACTTGGCGGACTTGGCGCTCTCTCATGATCTTCCCTTTGGCAGTCTAGTTGTCTGTCATTCTTACATTTCATTCCTGAATCATTTTAAATCAGTGAATTTTTTTTATAAAAGACAAGTCTGCTTGTAGTACTAATCTACCTCTTGTTTTTAAAATCACTAATAATTACCTATTATTTTTTGTATTATTTTATTTGTAAAATAATTATAATTTAGAAGAGGGATGGCTAATATGTGGCTCATGTGCCTCGCCAGTAAATTTTCCTGGCAAACCAAAAATATACTAAATAGTCATTTTAAAAAATTAAATTTTTAAAGACCTATAAAACCACAAGTTACTCAGAAAAAAAAAGGATTTTAATTTGCATTGTTTTTTCAGCATAGCACAATTATTTTCAATTTGCAGCAATATGTGTTGAAATTGATCATTGTCCTGATTTCATGTACTACTCCAATCTTATTTTGACATTCATATTGATATTTTAGAAATAATTTTTCAATAAACACAGGACCATTTTATAGCTAAAAAATGGTCCTGTGTTTATCGAATATAGTTAGCATAATCATTCATAATAAAATGACTACAAGTTTAAAAATATATAACATCAGTTATATATAAATCGTATATGTTGTTAGTCCAATACTTTATACAAGCATATAGATCTTTGTTTGTGCTTTGTATATAGCATAAGAACATCAATATAATTTTCTCTAAGAGTTAGAGAAACACTCACGCCTCGTCCCTGAGTCTGATAAACCTGTATCATTGTTAGGGTTCAAAGGGACTCTTGTTACCCACATCTTATGTGGTGCATCAGAGTATTGGGCTGTAAATTAAATGTAGCTTAACAAAACTGTTCCAATACTAGTTCAACATAGGTTCATGACATAACTTGGAATATTACATGGACATAATAAGACTAATGTTGAGTTTTGCAAGAGATAATTTATTTTAATTAAAATTATGGGATTATGTTGAAAAAATGGTTTTGTGGTTAACTGAGGGGTTGAATGGCCAATAATAGTTAGCATCAATTGAAACATTTAACTTTGAAATACAACACTTTTAAATGATTAAGATAAGTTTAATTACTTACTGCAGTAGACAATGTTGAGCAGGCTTTGACTTGAAAATCACAGAGGATTGATGTACATTGGTTGGAAATATTCCTTGTTCATTAAAGCACTGACATTTTTCTGTCATATTTTTAGTGACTAGTGTTGTCCTTTACATCTCTCCATAGCCAGCTGCATGACACTGAAAAATAAAATCTATTTGTGCTGAAATACTAGCTGAGATGTTAGATAGAAAACTTAATGGCTGATAAGTCACATTCTAGTCATGTATGTGACTATGTGCTGGACTAGTTCTGTAGTTGGTTTACTTTCTACCACCATTGCCACTGACAGATTTACTATTTGTTATGCTTGAGAGACTGACTTGAATTAATGAATGCTATAAATAGATTTTACAACTCCTAGTGTTGTAGCATTATATATCTCACTTGTATGTCAGTCATTTTAATAGATCTCACACTTGTCCGCTGATTATCTTTTTTTGGTAATTAGTGACTTTGATTGCAATTACCTCTCTGCTTTGTGCCACTTTTTCATCCACCACTTGCACTTCCAAGTTTTTATAACTATGAAATATGTTTTCAGCTGACACAAGAGAAAATATTTTATTTCCCCTTACGTGCAGTGATGTGACATTTTGAAGTTTCTCTTATTTATATAAAAAAAAAAAAACAAGCGAGCCATATGGGACACACCCATTATCTCAACATCCTTTATCTCATACACACACACCACACACACACACACAGTCCTACCCCATGCAATATTAGTTTGAGATCCCACAAGCCGGGTACTTGAGCTTGTTCCTGTATAGCACGCCGCTGCGCCGTCACAACTTACAGGCTTGGCATTGAGCCCATAACCCCCCCTTCCTCTCCTCACCGCCCTCTAATAAATACGTTCCATTGAAGCTCGTCCTTTCCACGTCTTCTCTCTTTCTCTCAGATAGACTTTGCCCCCCTTCCCCCTTCCTCGTTATGAAACTTGTTTCCCCCCCACCTCCCCTTGAAGCAGTTCTTGTGACGGCGTTTGTGTGGAATGTTTGGCTGGGATATTCCGGGTGGTTGTAGGCAGTTAAAGTTCTATGAGAATAGAGTAGTGGGGGTAAGAAGGGACAGGAAAGAAAACTAACTTATCTTGATTCTTTTACCTGGTTGGTTTTAAAAGTAAAGTCTGAGTGGATACCTTTGTCGCTGTGCCTTATCCACTGAGTTGAATTGGATTCCTCTCTGTAAGATATATCATTACATGATAAGTAATAACACCAGATTGTCCTTGTAGGCTGAAGTAAGGGCGATGTACATTACTCTGTTGGATGTTGTCCGGTGACTTGTTAGGTGGAAGATTAATTTTAGTGGCTGGCTACGACCGGAGTTTCTCGTGTGACGTGTTTTTCGTGATTTCTTGTGAGGATCCAAATAGCGGTGACATGTTGGCTATGTTTATGTTAAGTGTGGAGTATCTGCGTTGACCTGCTCTCACCTTTCATTGGGATTATGATTAGTCATATAGTGTTGATGTTTTTTTTTATATTGACCTCATGTGATTTTGAGGGATTGATAAATGTATGGTCACAGTATGGTGTATTTCAGATGCGTTGTTTGTTAAAATATTCACCGATTTATTCTGTTTTCAAAAAGATTTTAAATTTGAGAGCCGACCATTTAAAGGCCTTTATGTTCGTTTTTCTAAATATTTTATATGCTGCAGATTAAATATCGTTATTTGCCCTATTATGTTTTCTGTATATTATTTTATTGTCACTAAATTTGCTTGATAAGTAGCTGTTTTTACAATATTCATATTTTAGATTAGGGTATCTTTGTTTCTATAAACATCAGTATTATATATAAATATATTGTCTCCAGTATCGAGATATTGATGTCCACTTGTCTATATTTTGTGTTATACATATGTAGGCCTAGGCTGATATCAGATATTTTGAAGGAAAAACTGAGAAGGTCATGCACATTTTACTTTAGCATTAATTCTTGTATATATTCCCAGTTCAGGTATGCATAGGTACACTCATCTTACTTTAGAAGCAGGTTTACATTTAAATAATAATCTTATCAATACTTTTTTTTTAAATCTTACCTTTTTCAAACATTTCTATGTCTTCTATGTATCCAATGTATGTCATTGTTGGCAGCTACTGTATGAATAGCCACACTTTTCAGTCTTCATGATCAATATCGCACGTTTCTTTCTCTTTCTCTCGGTTCCATTAAACGATCAAATCATTGTTAGCACGTTTTTAAGAGGGTCTATATTGCATACACATGTTTATTTCCATATAATATGATGATATTTTACTCCAAATCTATTCAGACAGAAATATTCTCTTGCTGTGTTTTGAACTTTACTTGTCAATCTAACAGTTCTTGTTTTTGATGTCTCTGTACATCAAGATGCTGGCTCGTTCTATGTTTATATTACAAAGTAGTCCAATATTGTGTGCAGTACACACATTAGATCTTTGTAACAACATCCTATTTATGTTGTCACTACTAAATTCCATCTGAAATGTGTATTTCTGACATGTTGAGAAATGTAGTCATCTTACAGTTCCCTCGCCCAGTCGCATTTTTATCATATGGCATCATTCTTCCCTAATCCATTTGGTCTCTTGTTATTCTTTTACAAGAGCACCATGGTAACAAATTGATACATCAATATGAGAACATGGATTTGTAATACAGGCTTGAATATATGAGACGTTTATTTAGGCCAATCAGATTTATGATTGTGTTTCTGGCTTGTGGCAAAATAAACACATTCATTTAGGATTTGTAAAAAAAAAACAAAGTGAAACTGAAATGCTTCCTACTATAACACGGTCTCGTCTATTTAACATATCCAATAACATGTGCTTCTGCTTTTTCCCCCCTATTTAGTGAAAGTTATATGTGCTGATGGAAGTGTAGACATAACTCAACTAGAATAATGTCAACACTTGTCAGAACTGACAAGGTGGAGAGTTTATAAATTAAAATTGAATATTCATTCGCCAACTCACCATTCGGGTTTATTTTTTTTTAACTTATGGAATGTTTTATTTCGCGCTACTTAGTTTGTTTAATGTGTGGTTTAGAGTAGTTTGTACCGTGGTTTATACTAACCATTCTTTTATGAAAATATCTGCATTGTGCATATACTGCAGCAAGGTATTCTGTGTATGTTCTCCAGCAGGGTATTATGTGTATGTACTGCAGCAGGCTATTGTGTATGTTCTCCAGCAGGGTATTATGTGTATGTACTGCAGCAGGCTATTCTATTACTGTAGCAGGGTATTATGTGTATATACTGCAGCAGGGGTATTGTGTGTATTATATGCAGCGGGTATTCTTTCGCACATACTGTAGCAGGGTATTTTGTGTATGTACTGCAGCCCAGGGGTATTGTGTGTATATATACACAGCAGGCTATCCTTTGGTACGAGCAAGGTATTCTGTGTATGTTCTCCAGCAGGGTTTTCTGTGTATGTACTGCAGCAGGCTATTATCTGTACTGTAGCAGGGTATTATGTGTATATACTGCTGCATGGTATTCTCTGTATGTACTGCAGAAGGCTATTCTCTGTACTGTAGTAGGGTTTTCTCTGTATGTACCGCAGCAGGGTATTATGTGTACACAATGTTACTCTTCTGTCACCCATTTTAAAACACACGATTTGTTCTTGAAAGTTATTGGACTGAAATCAATAACTTCCACCTAGATTTCTTTGATAATTGATATTTATTTTTTTCTAGATTCCAGTAACAAATGATTTATCATTATTTCTTGACCACATTATGAGTGTAATTGCGAACTATTTTCGCTACTTGAGATTTTGAATCTTTTTTTCTGTTATCTAAACATTAGAACTTTTTACGGTGCCTTTGATTATTATTCTAATGTATCACCGATATAGTTTATTATCGGTAAATATGTTTTCATCGTTTCATTAATGAAACATTTTTTTTTTGCTTTTTCCTAATTAAGTTGTACGGTTGAACACTATCTTTTAAAATTAATGTAGGCCTATACAACGCAGATACATTCCTCTATTTTACCTTTCCCCTTTGACCCCATTTCACTCTGCCAAGAATGTGAAAGTAAAACAATTGATCTGTTTGGCCGTGTAACCCACGACCTCTCAGGATCTTTCGTATACAGCTCACGACACATGCACACGCCTTCACTGACACATCATATCACACACACACACAACACTCCCCCCACAGCTGCTTAACGTCAGATTGTGATTAAGGTTTTTTTCCCCCCTCTTTACTGTCATCTCTTCCGTGGGCTTAACGTATTCATCATCATTGGCTGTCCGAACTATTTGTGTGATTGAAACACCGGCATGTGTGTTTTGTACCTGTGGGCTCGTGTCGATGTGGATACGTCACGCCTGGAGACGTACAACAACACCGCCGATAACAGCATGTTCATTAATTAATTCAAGATAGGTACTTGATGTCATGCACGTCCCGAGGAAGTTCATTACAGTTGTTGGCAGTTTAGATTGTGTACCTATTGTGAGTGGACGCTTCAATGATTGCTTTCGTGATAGGACAATGCTGACTCATGCATGACACGATGAGTGTGCTCGGACATATTTTCTGTTGTTGTAAGACGTGCTCAATACTGCTTGTTACATATTTTTCATATCCAATGTATTTTTTAGAAAGTCATGTATACCTGTAGGCCGACATTGCTAATTTCATCTCTTTTTCTGATCTTTTCTTTTCGTTAAATGTTTACTAATCACATTCTTGACTGTTTTCTGTCTCGGGTTAATGT
This sequence comes from Bulinus truncatus, assembly GCA_021962125.1. NCBI lineage: Eukaryota > Metazoa > Mollusca > Gastropoda > Planorbidae > Bulinus > Bulinus truncatus. Next base: position 1,500,256 of record JAGDYQ010000173.1, on the reverse strand, counting down.
GTTGTAAGAATGTGAATCTGGCCTTGGTCTCCAATGTATGTTTGTGTGGAGTTCAATACATTAGTAAACGGATTTGCCCGGTTTAGTATTTGCTTCCTGTATTTAATAACCAATTCTGAAATCTCTCTTGGAATTTGCTTAATAATTTATTGTTATTTTATTATTATTATTATTATTTTACTTCGACTTTTTCTGAATTTTCTATTTTACGCCACATCAGGCATTGTACGTTGAACTGTGTAAACTTGTAACAGAAGGATTAAAATAAACATGTTTTTTTTTTTTGTCTAGGTTTAAAAATAAAAGTGTGTCACACGTGCTATGATCACGTGACAGTTCTGGGTGATTTGTTTCTTATGGTTTCAAATATATATATTGTTTTTTTTTTAATGTTTGTTTTAAAAATATGCAGATGTTTTGTTTTTTCCTTCCACTTGATGTTTTCTTTGACCGCGTATAGTGAAGTGCAGATGGTACATGTTACATGAGAACCAGTTGTAGTGACTTGAAATAATGTGAAAGTGTTAAGTTCATTTGAGTACTGTAATGGGATATCTCTCAGTGAACGTTTCGATAAAAAAACCACAAACATGGACTGTGACCGGATAATATTCAAATAGTTTCCAATTTCGTGTAGCACCGAGAAAATCGGATACTCAGATATGGATCCAATGTCCTTAAATGGATTTGAATATCTGGAGGAGGAGTGATCCTAAAAGCCCTATGGTACAGTATGAGCAGAACAGAAGGAGAGATACAGGTAATGATGAGCAGAACTTTCTGAACATTTTACTCTCTATTGTTTGTTCTTTACAGTGGTGCTAAGTGAAAACCCTTTTTAACGGTTAGAGCTTTCATAAAGGTCTGTGTTTAGATTATGCCCTCTCGTCTCGTCACCCGAGTTCTCTGCAGTCAGAAGCGACTTATACTGGAAGATCATTACGCGGGGTCCAGGGCGAGTACCATGTATGGGACCGATACTTTAGTTACAACTAGGTGACAAATGAACCCCCCCTCCCCCCATTCTCCAAGGCGGCTACTATTGTGGTGCTCTTGTACTCTGTCTGATCAAAGGCTAATTTGATTGATGTCGACCATCTCTATTTAATGTATTAGTTCACAACGCTCAAACTCTTGTCAGTGTTTTATAAATCATTGATTAATTGTCGGACACCCGTTCAGTTCGACAACTCATTTTCTCCACGGTTTTAATTGTCTATGACAGCTCATGTCCGGGTGAAACTGGACACGCACCTGTATGGCGTGACATATCAGTTTCATTGATCAGAGAATAGGGTGTGAAGTTTGTTCTGACCATGTTAGTTTAATATATTTGTTATCACCCCCATCAAAGTAGCGTCTCCGTGACCTGTTGTAATGTACACCATATATATATATATATATATATATATATATATATATATATATATACTAAAAATGATATGAGAGATGACGTTTGGCAGTCCACTTAACACAAGACATAAACTGCAGAGTTTGAACTTTTTAATGCCACACTTTACGTTTATAATACCCAGTATTAGCCAACATTTATTAAACTGTCGGACTTTTACACACACTACTGTGTATTGACATTAATAAAGAAATAACCTGATCTCGGTTGTGAAAAATAAGTTATCTATCTTCAATATACATTTTGTGGTTATAAGTGAAAGTCCCGTTAAAACAGATATCACTTATTTTCTAAGCAACACATACACAATTCTTCAATAGTACTTTATAAAAAAAAACAACAACAAATATTATGTTTCTGTTTTGTTATTCCTTTCATTTTTGTGTGCTGAATTCCTTGTGTATGTCGACCGTTGAACTAATTATGTTAGTCTCACGAATCTATTCTAGAGTCCTCGTAATACTTAGAGCGACAAACTTTTGTTACATTATTTGCTGGCCTGTGTTTTCTCGCCTGGCAAACTGCCCCCCTTTTTGTGTGACTGAGTATTTCGATATTGTGTGCGAAGGGGAAGTCGGCTTACTTGGGCTGCAGTCAAACCAGGAAATCAATAGCGACCTTCACAGCGTTATTTGTCATGGTGTGTGCGTGTTTTGAAATCATTTTATGATTATGACAGTGGTAAATACA
>JAGDYQ010000173.1:1475660-1497655 GCA_021962125.1 Bulinus truncatus | reverse complement strand
GTTGGGATGTTTAGGGTTGAATTAATACTCTACTTGTGCTATTCAAAACCGATTTAAATCGATGATAATTTTTAACTACATTTTTGTATTTTTATTATACAACTGATGACAAATTAAATTGCAATTAAAGCTATGGGCGGACAAATATTATTGCTGACACTTATCTTAAGCATACAAAATATTAAAAAATAATGAAAGGTGATAAGTTCAACAAAAAAATGATAATGACTGGGTAGGAAATCGCCATTTAATACAGTGGATCCCAACTTGCTGAATCTCTAACTACCACTAGTAGTCTCGATTTGTTTTTCAGCAGCTAGGTAGCATTAACAGGTGATTCCGTTCTTATAATATGGTGTACAATTTCAAAACACGTAATTAGAAAGGGCGAACCAGTGATGTAGGTAAAAGTTATTAAACAATAACCTCATCATCAAAATAAATCCTAGGCACTTTAAATTCATAATTTGTGTTTATTTATTTAAAAAATCATTCAAATAGTTGAAACACGGAAATTCGTCAACAACATCTTAAGTTCTGCTCCTCATTGCCGACACATCAGTTCAAATGAAACATGATATTCGTGCATTCGGCTTACGCCTTCCAGCTTAACAGCCAAACGTATACGAAAGTTTAACTTATGATAGATTTCCCGCAACACTCTATCAGAACACTGCAATATGAATATCCCAGTACAGTTTGTTTTTTCCTCAATTTTCTTACTTTAGGTCGCCTACCTTCAAAAGGTGTTTGTTGACCCATTTCGTGAATGTCTTTTTCTGAACAGCGTCTCTTTCATCTGCAAATAAAAAAAGAAAGAAACTTTGAATGGATTTAAAAAAAAAAAACCTTCAAGACTTGAAAAATCGTAGTCTGAAGGGCACAGTGTAGATCGTAGGAATACTGCTGAACCATAAAATGGATAGAGTTGAGGGAATAGGAAAGAAGAGAAAAAGTGTATTTCGAGGAAAATGTACAGCAAGTAAATACAAGACTAATATGTTTACCAAGTGGAGAATTAGTTATATGTAAAATTTACTAAAGAAAAAGAATCAATTTCTGAATAAATGAACTAAAAATCAAAACTAAAAATGTTATTTAATATACAGCATTGCTGCGTACTTACTATAGGGTGAGTTTTCTTAGACAACAAAAAATATTGTAGATGTTTTCAGGGTTTGAAAATTTCATGAACGTGTTTTTCTTTTAAATTCGATTTTTTTATTACAACTTATGTCGGAAGTGCTTTTGTCTATTTTTATATGGCATATTCTAATATAATCTTTGAGTGCTAAATTATTACAAGGCCAGTATGACTGTAATTGTATATCAATATTTCGGTTGTTTGTTATTATTGGTGACTTATAATTATATATCAATATTTAGGTGCTACATTCTATTATTACAAGATGATTTAATAATTTTACTATCATTATTTCGATTTTCATTTCTGGTAGTGACAGCAATTGTATCAATATTTAGGTGCTTACATTCATTATTACAAGGCCAGTGACAGCAATTGTATATCAATATTTAGGTGCTACATTCATTATTACAAGGCCAGTAACAGCAAAGTCGACATTTTTTTTTTTTGTAAACGGTAGACTTTTTAAACAGCTATGCGCTTTCTGTATAATATATATATATTTTGTGGTAGCCGTTTTATCTGTAAATATCGATTTTACTTTCGTTAGGCGGGTTAACTGCTTGCAGTCAGAATCTTATACCCTTACTTCTGTATCGAAACATAGGCTTTTCTCAAAGTTATACAGTGGGAACTTGAGGTACATTTAGTGTGTCATGCCATTAGGTAAACAAAATAATTTAAACTTATCAGGAATATAACTTTTTTTTTTTAAATTATTTCTAACAGAAAATATAGCTGTCAATTTTTTTAACTCTATAGTAATATTTTACTCATTTTAAATGTTATAATACTGAATAATCTAAAGAAACTTTATCTTCACTTTTTTTTACTTATATCAGTGTTCACTGTGTTTTTAAACAAACCAAATAAAAACAGACTATGATACTGGGCGGCTGAATGGTGTATTGAGTGGATCGGTTATTTCCATTATATCGATCTAACCATTTGATTTACACAAGATCTGTCAGTCTTAAGAGATCTCAATAGCACAACTATCACCTCATGTCAAAGTTTATTCGGTTCTTTGAAATATTGAAATACTACTATCATTCTTCTAAAACCTTTAAAAAAAATTGGTACGTTATGAGGAGATTCAAAGCCGGTGGGCTTATGGCAGTTATACAAGTGCTTATCGCAGTTATACAAGTGCTTATCGCAGTTATACAAGTGCTTATCGCAGTTATACAAGTGCTTATCGCAGTTATACAAGTGTTTATAGTAGCTAAACACGTGTTTATGGCAGTTATACAAGTGCTTATCGCAGTTATAAGTGCTTATCGCAGTTGTACAAGTGCTTTTGGTAGCTATACAAGTGTTTATGGTAGCTATACAAGTGTTTATGGCAGCTATACAAGTGCTTATGTCAGCTATACAAGTGTTTATGGCAGTTAAACAAGTGTTTATGGCAGTTATATAAGTGTTTATGGCATGCCTATACTAGTGCTTATGTCAGCTATACAAGTATACAGTTAATTGAGGAAATGTACGGATGGGTGTAAATGTCTTTAACTACTAAATGTTTAAAGAGACAAAAAAAAAAAACAAGTTCAACAGCCTAAACCATAGCATCAACATGATCACACCTAAACCAAGAGGAGGAGAGAGAGACTTTGTAAAGACTTTTCCATCAGCGTAGTTCCGGTGAGAGAAATATGGCGGTAGTGGCTATTCCTGCAAGACTGATACCGACCACTCTTCCCTATGGCATGATTTTAAAGAAACATGTTAAATAAGATGTATCGATGGTGGGAGGAGATGTAAACACAAACTCATACCCGCAGCTGATCAATGACTAGAATCAAATCAACGGTCTGCAATAATCTTAATGGTAATTGGTTACTGCACGACTGACAGAGGCGGAAACGTTGAAATGCTAGTACTAAACTTGACTAAAGCCGCGAAAAGTGATCAATATGTGTTATCAAAAAAAAAAGATCAAATGATATAGATTTAGTGGCCAGTATTGAGAACAGATTAATCTAAGTACGGGATGAATCACCCAGACACTTTTTGTTTTGTTCTTCTCAGTTGTTTTCCTATCAAGCTCTGACGTTCGTTATTATCAATCTAACAAAGACAGTCATTGGTCACATAAAGTGGCAAAATACTACTATTAAATTATCTAAAAGTTCTTGCAACTTTATTGATATAATACGCCCAAGCGAAAAATGGACCAAAGTTTCATCACTGACGAAGGAAAAAAATAACAGCTGATAAAACTTTATTGCAAGTACTAGTACATGTAATGAAATAGTTTTGATTACAAGTTGCAATAAAATACCGCACTGGTTAGATGTTTGTAATAAAATACAGTACTGGCCACATGTACTAAAATACAGAATAGGCAAAAAGGTTGTAAATAAAATACGATGTTTTTTAATTTGTTTTATTTAATAAGTTTAAATGAGAGGGATTAAAGTTTTATAAGATCCGTCCAGATTTTAATTTCATATCTATATTTTAAATTATTTTTAAAATCTAATATATATAACGCTCTGGATACATGTTACTCTAAAATAGGAGAGTGAGGAATAAGTTACAGGTATATGCAGAGAGCATTTTCGGTTGACGTAGCATTCTATTTTCCTTATCGGATTTTTTATGAGCAACTTCAAACTCTGAAGAATAATTAATTTAACATTGTTTGATATATACTCAGCTGTATTAAATGGCACATATTTCTCTTTTTTAAATCCAGTCAGATCAGTGATAACTTGAGGTGCTTAATGAGTCGATTTTATTCTCAACTAAAGTTAACCAATACTCCGTGGCCAAACCAATCGATCTCTAAAAACGTAATTGGTGTAATACTCGTTAAAAACTCAATAAACTAGGGATGCAAAAAGTTTTCAACCCTGACGACTGCACTAAACGTCCTATTCTAGTAAGGACTTCCACCAGACTGATTTATATCGATATAATTATGAAGAAATACACAATACACACAGACACAGACACACACACACACACACACATATATATATATATATATATATATATATATATATATATATATATATAGACGGAAGCCATTTGCCACTCATACTGCCGCAAGCGATGGTACAGCCACAGGTTGTGCGCCCCTGCAAGAAGCTCTTATCTCAATGGACCAGAACAAAATGACATGCTCTGCTATTCAAGTCAAGTCATAGACTTTGGCTAGTCTCAGGTCACCCTTATAATGACCGGCAAACTTTGGCTAGTCCCGTGTTGATTCCACCCTACCGACAACGACATGTCAGAAGTTAGAACATTGAATTTTGATACCAACAAAATTGCATTAAAAGTTGACACCCCCCCCCCCCCCAATAATGATTTGTTTGTGTTGTCTGATATAATAGATCATCAGTTTCTTGCGTCAAAATAAATACTGCTGTATGTGGCAATAATGTTTTAAAATATATATTTAAAAAAAAAGGGAATTGTTTGAAGAAGCAGCTCAAAAACAATTATTACAAAGAGACACTTTTTAATGTACAAAATGGCTGTGAGGTTTTAAATAACAAGACCCAGACACAGTATTTGCAGAAGACAAAATATGCCAATGCAATAAACAGACGACAGTAGCTACTTTCAGAATATCTTCAAGTGTCGTTCCAATGAGTCTATACGTCAACGTTGGGCGGCAGTGTATTTACCACTGTCATAATCATAAAATGATTTCAAAACACGCACACACCATGACAAATAACGCTGTGAAGGTCGCTATTGATTTCCTGGTTTGACTGCAGCCCAAGTAAAGCCGACTTCCCCCGCACACACACGAAATAGTCACACAAAAAAGGGGGGCAGTTTGCCAGGCGAGAAAACACAGGCCAGCAAATAATGTAACAAAAGTTTGTCGCTCTAAGTATTACGAGGACTCTAGAATAGATTCGTGAGACTAACATAATTCAACTCCACGGGAGGGGGGGTGGGAATTTTGGGGGCGCCCCCGTCCGCCCCCGGTTTTTCTAAAATCTCCGCCGCCGCCTCCGCATCATCTTCTTCCTTCGTTGGCCGCAGTCCGCGGGTGCATAAATTTATTTGGTTGTGTTTTGGGTTTTTTTTTTTTATGGGAAAGAAAAGAAGGCGGGCGGGGGGTGGCTTTCTTAGGCGGGTCGTGGTGATGGGGAGGGGGGGGTTGTGGATTTGGGCGGGTGGGGGCCGCCTCCTCTGTTCAACGGTCGACATACACAAGGAATTCAGCACACAAAAAATGAAAGGAATAACAAAACAGAACATAATATTTGTTGTTGTTTTTTTTTATAAAGTACTATTGAAGAATTGTGTATGTGTTGCTTAGAAAATAAGTGATATCTGTTTTAACGGGACTTTCACTTATAACCACAAAATGTATATTGAAGATAGATAACTTATTTTTCACAACCGAGATCAGGTTATTTCTTTATTAATGTCAATACACAGTAGTGTGTGTAAAAGTCCGACAGTTTAATAAATGTTGGCTAATACTGGGTATTATAAACGTAAAGTGTGGCATTAAAAAGTTCAAACTCTGCAGTTTATGTCTTGTGTTAAGTGGACTGCCAAACGTCATCTCTCATATCATTTTTAGTATATGTATATATATGGTGTACATTACAACAGGTCACGGAGACGCTACTTTGATGGGGGTGATAACAAATATATTAAACTAACATGGTCAGAACAAACTTCACACCCTATTCTCTGATCAATGAAACTGATATGTCACGCCATACAGGTGCGTGTCCAGTTTCACCCGGACATGAGCTGTCATAGACAATTAAAACCGTGGAGAAAATGAGTTGTCGAACTGAACGGGTGTCCGACAATTAATCAATGATTTATAAAACACTGACAAGAGTTTGAGCGTTGTGAACTAATACATTAAATAGAGATGGTCGACATCAATCAAATTAGCCTTTGATCAGACAGAGTACAAGAGCACCACAATAGTAGCCGCCTTGGAGAATGGGGGGAGGGGGGGTTCATTTGTCACCTAGTTGTAACTAAAGTATCGGTCCCATACATGGTACTCGCCCTGGACCCCGCGTAATGATCTTCCAGTATAAGTCGCTTCTGACTGCAGAGAACTCTGACGAGACGAGAGGGCATAATCTAAACACAGACCTTTATGAAAGCTCTAACCGTTAAAAAGGGTTTTCACTTAGCACCACTGTAAAGAACAAACAATAGAGAGTAAAATGTTCAGAAAGTTCTGCTCATCATTACCTGTATCTCTCCTTCTGTTCTGCTCATACTGGACCATAGGGCTTTTAGGACACTCCTCCTCCAGATATTCAAATCCATTTAAGGACATTGGATCCATATCTGAGTATCCGATTTTCTCGGTGCTACACGAAATTGGAAACTATTTGAATATTATCCGGTCACAGTCCATGTTTGTGGTTTTTTTATCGAAACGTTCACTGAGAGATATCCCATTACAGTACTCAAATGAACTTAACACTTTCACATTATTTCAAGTCACTACAACTGGTTCTCATGTAACATGTACCATCTGCACTTCACTATACGCGGTCAAAGAAAACATCAAGTGGAAGGAAAAAACAAAACATCTGCATATTTTTAAAACAAACATTAAAAAAAAAACAATATATATATTTGAAACCATAAGAAACAAATCACCCAGAACTGTCACGTGATCATAGCACGTGTGACACACTTTTATTTTTAAACCTAGACAAAAAAAAAAAACATGTTTATTTTAATCCTTCTGTTACAAGTTTACACAGTTCAACGTACAATGCCTGATGTGGCGTAAAATAGAAAATTCAGAAAAAGTCGAAGTAAAATAATAATAATAATAATAAAATAACAATAAATTATTAAGCAAATTCCAAGAGAGATTTCAGAATTGGTTATTAAATACAGGAAGCAAATACTAAACCGGGCAAATCCGTTTACTAATGTATTGAACTCCACACAAACATACATTGGAGACCAAGGCCAGATTCACATTCTTACAACACATTAACCCGAGACAGAAAACAGTCAAGAATGTGATTAGTAAACATTTAACGAAAAGAAAAGATCAGAAAAAGAGATGAAATTAGCAATGTCGGCCTACAGGTATACATGACTTTCTAAAAAATACATTGGATATGAAAAATATGTAACAAGCAGTATTGAGCACGTCTTACAACAACAGAAAATATGTCCGAGCACACTCATCGTGTCATGCATGAGTCAGCATTGTCCTATCACGAAAGCAATCATTGAAGCGTCCACTCACAATAGGTACACAATCTAAACTGCCAACAACTGTAATGAACTTCCTCGGGACGTGCATGACATCAAGTACCTATCTTGAATTAATTAATGAACATGCTGTTATCGGCGGTGTTGTTGTACGTCTCCAGGCGTGACGTATCCACATCGACACGAGCCCACAGGTACAAAACACACATGCCGGTGTTTCAATCACACAAATAGTTCGGACAGCCAATGATGATGAATACGTTAAGCCCACGGAAGAGATGACAGTAAAGAGGGGGAAAAAAACCTTAATCACAATCTGACGTTAAGCAGCTGTGGGGGGAGTGTTGTGTGTGTGTGTGATATGATGTGTCAGTGAAGGCGTGTGCATGTGTCGTGAGCTGTATACGAAAGATCCTGAGAGGTCGTGGGTTACACGGCCAAACAGATCAATTGTTTTACTTTCACATTCTTGGCAGAGTGAAATGGGGTCAAAGGGAAAGGTAAAATAGAGGAATGTATCTGCGTTGTATAGGCCTACATTAATTTTAAAAGATAGTGTTCAACCGTACAACAATTAGGAAAAAGCAAAAAAAAAATGTTTCATTAATGAAACGATGAAAACATATTTACCGATAATAAACTATATCGGTGATACATTAGAATAATAATCAAAGGCACCGTAAAAAGTTCTAATGTTTAGATAACAGAAAAAAAGATTCAAAATCTCAAGTAGCGAAAATAGTTCGCAATTACACTCATAATGTGGTCAAGAAATAATGATAAATCATTTGTTACTGGAATCTAGAAAAAAATAAATATCAATTATCAAAGAAATCTAGGTGGAAGTTATTGATTTCAGTCCAATAACTTTCAAGAACAAATCGTGTGTTTTAAAATGGGTGACAGAAGAGTAACATTGTGTACACATAATACCCTGCTGCGGTACATACAGAAAATACCCTACTACAGTACAGACAAGAATAGCCTTCTGCAGTACATACAGAGAATACCATGCAGCAGTATATACACATAATACCCTGCTACAGTACAGATAATAGCCTGCTGCAGTACATACACAGAAAACCCTGCTGGAGAACATACACAGAATACCTTGCTGCAGTATATACACATAATACCCTGCTACAGTAATAGCCTGCTGCAGTACCTGCTGAGACATACACATAATACCCTGCTGGAGAACATACACAAATAGCCTGCTGGAGCACATACACAGAATACCTTGCTGCAGCATATACACAGAATACCTTGCTGCAGTGTATGCACAATGCAGATATTTTCATAAAAGAATGGTTAGTATAAACCACGGTACAAACTACTCTAAACCACACATTAAACAAACTAAGTAGCGCGAAATAAAACATTCCATAAGTTAAAAAAAAATAAACCCGAATGGTGAGTTGGCGAATGAATATTCAATTTTAATTTATAAACTCTCCACCTTGTCAGTTCTGACAAGTGTTGACATTATTCTAGTTGAGTTATGTCTACACTTCCATCAGCACATATAACTTTTCACTAAATAGGGGGAAAAAAGCAGAAGCACATGTTATTGGATATGTTAAATAGACGAGACCGTGTTATAGTAGGAAGCATTTCAGTTTCACTTTGTTTTTTTTTACAAATCCTAAATGAATGTGTTTATTTTGCCACAAGCCAGAAACACAATCATAAATCTGATTGGCCTAAATAAACGTCTCATATATTCAAGCCTGTATTACAAATCCATGTTCTCATATTGATGTATCAATTTGTTACCATGGTGCTCTTGTAAAAGAATAACAAGAGACCAAATGGATTAGGGAAGAATGATGCCATATGATAAAAATGCGACTGGGCGAGGGAACTGTAAGATGACTACATTTCTCAACATGTCAGAAATACACATTTCAGATGGAATTTAGTAGTGACAACATAAATAGGATGTTGTTACAAAGATCTAATATGTGTACTGCACACAATATTGGACTACTTTGTAATATAAACATAGAACGAGCCAGCATCTTGATGTACAGAGACATCAAAAACAAGAACTGTTAGATTGACAAGTAAAGTTCAAAACACAGCAAGAGAATATTTCTGTCTGAATAGATTTGGAGTAAAATATCATCATATTATATGGAAATAAACATGTATGCAATATAGACCCTCTTAAAAACGTGCTAACAATGATTTGATCGTTTAATGGAACCGAGAGAAAGAGAAAGAAACGTGCGATATTGATCATGAAGACTGAAAAGTGTGGCTATTCATACAGTAGCTGCCAACAATGACATACATTGGATACATAGAAGACATAGAAATGTTTGAAAAAGGTAAGATTTAAAAAAAAAGTATTGATAAGATTATTATTTAAATGTAAACCTGCTTCTAAAGTAAGATGAGTGTACCTATGCATACCTGAACTGGGAATATATACAAGAATTAATGCTAAAGTAAAATGTGCATGACCTTCTCAGTTTTTCCTTCAAAATATCTGATATCAGCCTAGGCCTACATATGTATAACACAAAATATAGACAAGTGGACATCAATATCTCGATACTGGAGACAATATATTTATATATAATACTGATGTTTATAGAAACAAAGATACCCTAATCTAAAATATGAATATTGTAAAAACAGCTACTTATCAAGCAAATTTAGTGACAATAAAATAATATACAGAAAACATAATAGGGCAAATAACGATATTTAATCTGCAGCATATAAAATATTTAGAAAAACGAACATAAAGGCCTTTAAATGGTCGGCTCTCAAATTTAAAATCTTTTTGAAAACAGAATAAATCGGTGAATATTTTAACAAACAACGCATCTGAAATACACCATACTGTGACCATACATTTATCAATCCCTCAAAATCACATGAGGTCAATATAAAAAAAAACATCAACACTATATGACTAATCATAATCCCAATGAAAGGTGAGAGCAGGTCAACGCAGATACTCCACACTTAACATAAACATAGCCAACATGTCACCGCTATTTGGATCCTCACAAGAAATCACGAAAAACACGTCACACGAGAAACTCCGGTCGTAGCCAGCCACTAAAATTAATCTTCCACCTAACAAGTCACCGGACAACATCCAACAGAGTAATGTACATCGCCCTTACTTCAGCCTACAAGGACAATCTGGTGTTATTACTTATCATGTAATGATATATCTTACAGAGAGGAATCCAATTCAACTCAGTGGATAAGGCACAGCGACAAAGGTATCCACTCAGACTTTACTTTTAAAACCAACCAGGTAAAAGAATCAAGATAAGTTAGTTTTCTTTCCTGTCCCTTCTTACCCCCACTACTCTATTCTCATAGAACTTTAACTGCCTACAACCACCCGGAATATCCCAGCCAAACATTCCACACAAACGCCGTCACAAGAACTGCTTCAAGGGGAGGTGGGGGGGAAACAAGTTTCATAACGAGGAAGGGGGAAGGGGGGCAAAGTCTATCTGAGAGAAAGAGAGAAGACGTGGAAAGGACGAGCTTCAATGAAACGTATTTATTAGAGGGCGGTGAGGAGGGGGGTTATGGGCTCAATGCCAAGCCTGTAAGTTGTGACGGCGCAGCGGCGTGCTATACAGGAACAAGCTCAAGTACCCGGCTTGTGGGATCTCAAACTAATATTGCATGGGGTAGGACTGTGTGTGTGTGTGTGTGTGTGTATGAGATAAAGGATGTTGAGATAATGGGTGTGTCCCATATGGCTCGCTTGTTTTTTTTTTTTTATATAAATAAGAGAAACTTCAAAATGTCACATCACTGCACGTAAGGGGAAATAAAATATTTTCTCTTGTGTCAGCTGAAAACATATTTCATAGTTATAAAAACTTGGAAGTGCAAGTGGTGGATGAAAAAGTGGCACAAAGCAGAGAGGTAATTGCAATCAAAGTCACTAATTACCAAAAAAAGATAATCAGCGGACAAGTGTGAGATCTATTAAAATGACTGACATACAAGTGAGATATATAATGCTACAACACTAGGAGTTGTAAAATCTATTTATAGCATTCATTAATTCAAGTCAGTCTCTCAAGCATAACAAATAGTAAATCTGTCAGTGGCAATGGTGGTAGAAAGTAAACCAACTACAGAACTAGTCCAGCACATAGTCACATACATGACTAGAATGTGACTTATCAGCCATTAAGTTTTCTATCTAACATCTCAGCTAGTATTTCAGCACAAATAGATTTTATTTTTCAGTGTCATGCAGCTGGCTATGGAGAGATGTAAAGGACAACACTAGTCACTAAAAATATGACAGAAAAATGTCAGTGCTTTAATGAACAAGGAATATTTCCAACCAATGTACATCAATCCTCTGTGATTTTCAAGTCAAAGCCTGCTCAACATTGTCTACTGCAGTAAGTAATTAAACTTATCTTAATCATTTAAAAGTGTTGTATTTCAAAGTTAAATGTTTCAATTGATGCTAACTATTATTGGCCATTCAACCCCTCAGTTAACCACAAAACCATTTTTCCGGCAACATAATCCCATAATTTTAATTAAAATAAATTATCTCTTGCAAAACTCAACATTAGTCTTATTATGTCCATGTAATATTCCAAGTTATGTCATGAACCTATGTTGAACTAGTATTGGAACAGTTTTGTTAAGCTACATTTAATTTACAGCCCAATACTCTGATGCACCACATAAGATGTGGGTAACAAAGTCCCTTTGAACCCTAACAATGATACAGGTTTATCAGACTCAGGGACGAAGCGTGAGTGTTTCTCTAACTCTTAGAGAAAAATTATATTGATGTTCTTATGCTATATACAAAGCACAAACAAAGATCTATATGCTTGTATAAAGTATTGGACTAACAACATATCACGATTTATATATAACTGATGTTATATATTTTTAAACTTGTAGTCATTTTATTATGAATGATTATGCTAACTATATTCGATAAACACAGGACCATTTTTTAGCTATAAAATGGTCCTGTGTTTATTGAAAAATTATTTCTAAAATATCAATATGAATGTCAAAATAAGATTGGAGTAGTACATGAAATCAGGACAATGATCAATTTCAACACATATTGCTGCAAATTGAAAATAATTGTGCTATGCTGAAAAAACAATGCAAATTAAAATCCTTTTTTTTTTCTGAGTAACTTGTGGTTTTATAGGTCTTTAAAAATTTAATTTTTTAAAATGACTATTTAGTATATTTTTGGTTTGCCAGGAAAATTTACTGGCGAGGCACATGAGCCACATATTAGCCATCCCTCTTCTAAATTATAATTATTTTACAAATAAAATAATACAAAAAATAATAGGTAATTATTAGTGATTTTAAAAACAAGAGGTAGATTAGTACTACAAGCAGACTTGTCTTTTATAAAAAAAATTCACTGATTTAAAATGATTCAGGAATGAAATGTAAGAATGACAGACAACTAGACTGCCAAAGGGAAGATCATGAGAGAGCGCCAAGTCCGCCAAGTTTAAAAATGGGAACATGAAATTTATCCTGGAAAGTAAAGACAGCAGAACATTAAACTTGTTACACAACCCATCAAAATGTAGTGGCATTAGATACTACTTCATCTGTACGAATAGCCATTATAGACTGCACAGAAAAATCTTTACTTTTACTACCTTTAAATAAATTTAAATTCAGTAAATATATTAATATTTTTTATTGTACATAATTTGATTATCAAAATGATACAGTTAGAAAAAAAAATTCAAATTATACAAGTTAAAAGCAAAAGCATATTTAGAGTGTTCTCTCCCACAATTTGCCCTTCATTTGTGATTTTTTTTATTTGAAGGTCCATCCTCAAAGTCATCAAGTGATGTTTGTTAGTATAATTTAAAAAAATTCTTTAGTTTAATTGAAGTTAACAACATGCGTTACTTTTCAGTTTAAAAAGCATTAATTCCTTCTTAATTTCAATAATGATAAGCCTTTACTTATTAAGTCGTTTTTCTACGCACCATGCTTTATGGGATCCATAATTCAAAGAAATAAAAACTGCTCACCACAGAGAAAAGAATGATTTTTCAACAAAATGGTCACATTAAATGAGTGTCAGCAGTCACAGCAACAATTAGCTAAATTTCAATGAGATGTGCTCATATTAGGAAATTCTGCTTTTCACCAGATCATTGTATGGAAAAATAGTACACAGTTCTTTTTTAGTAAAAGATATTACTTGAAGAGTTTGAATGAAACTTACTTAAAATTAGAAATTCTGCTAATCACCAGAGTAAATATACAGAAAATTACAACACAAGTACAGTTACAGTACTTATATGAGATAGGCTACTACTATAAAACAAAAGTATTATCATTTATGGTGAAATAAAGCAGAAAAGTATTATTCAAGTAATTACAATTTTAAGTACAGGATTAAAGGTATATAGAATATGTAGCTTGTATACATATCCCAAGTGCAATTTTTTTTTTAAAAAAGCAATTTATTAAAATACCAAAAGACCCTTTAATCTCTTAAAATAGTTGGATTCATAAAAAAAAATAAATTATGTATTGTATGGCAGTGACTTGCCTCAACTGATATATTAAAAAATAAATTTAGTTGCTTCTTCTATCACAAAAAAGTTAGAATCCTAATTTTTTTTTTTATCTCTCAACAAATAATTGATTGACTGTAAATTACAGGCTTATAATTTTATGACATTAATTAAGATGTTTTATATATTTGGACATTGTCGTCGCAACTATAAATATATTACAAATTAATTTCCAATATTTTTTTTAAAAACACAATAAAATAATATAATGATTATGGTATATGTGGTGATTTATGACACATTATTATGAAGCAATGCCTAATGATGTTTGTAGAGTTAATTAAAGGGAAGCAACAGGTAAAAATGAGATCTTACCTGCTATCCTAATTACTGCCCTATCTGCTGGGTCAAGCTGGAGAATGCAAAGAGGTAGATCACTGTAATCCGTTAGATACTGCCAGTCTTTATCGCTCCAAGGGCTTTCTAAAGACATGTTTGAAGTTTTAAAATTCATCTGCTCACTTGTTTCTGTTTTATTTTATTTCTAGACTGTTCCAACTTCACTGCCATCTTTGATTAATCAACAGTTGTTATAAATCCATTGCGCGGCACAACCTAAAAAAATTAATATAACCACACAATTTATTAGACAGAACATTTTAAATAAAAAGAATATGTTTAATTTTTTTTTTTAACATATTATTTTTTTCCAGCAGACGAATTTTGAAATGACACTGTAAAGTAATCCGAAACAAGTCATTGATGGACACCAATGAACGAAATATTTGTAAGAATTATTTATAACTTTGCGATATATATATCATTTTAATCAGCTTTTCGTGTTTTCCCAATTACCTCAATAAATACAAATTGAGCTTAAATACAACAAACTGCAATATTCACCTACCGAATGTACGAAATGTTTTACAATTTATGCTAGAAATGGCTGCCAATTGGTTTTCAGAGTGATTTCCCTTGTCCATTACTGAGTTTACACAAATAATTTGTAAACAGATTCGTCATCACACAGTATTTATTTATATTCACAAAAAATGCGTGAATTTGTCATAGTAATTTTAAAATAACATAAAGCTTTAAACATTTAAAATTGGTTGTGTTCAATTGATCGTGTGTATAAATAAATATTTTCAGCTGAAAAAAGACCGAAAATTTTAATCGATAATAGATCGATAAGATGGCATGAGGTTGTAAAACTCTGTTTGATTGGCTTGTATTTTCACATCTGTTAACCAATGAAAATTCCATTGGATGACATCATAATATTAGTATTCAACAAATTCTATCAGCAGACATCTCATTCCTCAATACTTAACAAGTGTCTAAATCTACGTCACTAAAATCACCGTATAAATTACAAATGTACATGTTGTCATGTGTTGTGTATTCGAATTTAATAATGCACAGAATTCGGTGCAATTTTCATTTAAATTGTATTAATTAGAGAATAAATACAAACATATTTAATATTTTTTTTTATTTAACTCCATCTGGCGGAGATGGGCTACTCAGATTGGTGGTTATGTGGACGTTGGACAGCGAGAAAAGTCGAAAATTAACGATACCTACGCGTGTTTGTTTACAATGCGTGCATGTAAGCGTTACGCAGTGTGTGTTTTTGTTTTTATTATTTATATATGTTATTTTATACATTGTATATAAAGAAAAAAAAGAAAAACTGAGAAAAAAGGTTCCCACGCCAAATATTTCGCTGCAAACAAAAATAAGTAAAGTAGTGAGTATTTCACCACATTCATTTCAGTTAGTCTTTGGATTGTTTTTAGAAAAATAAAGACTTTACGTATACATAATAGACGTACGCATAATAATGCTCGTTATTATTTTATGCTATTATTATTACTTGAGAATAAGCACTTTAAAATATTAACATGTATATTCGCAATGAGAAACATGTTTGGGCCAATATTCAAATTATTCCAAAGCCATGTTAAGGTTATGATTTGCGCTTTGGAAGCCACTGGATTTAAAGTTGTTTAGTGGAGAAGAGAAAGAGAGAGAAAGAGAGAGAGGAAGAGAGAGAGAGAGAAAGAGGTGATAACTTTTTTAAAATTAAGTCGTGAACATAATGCACCAGCTCGCAGATAAAATGTATCATAACCAAGTCGTATTCAGAAAACGATCATTCCGTTTTCATGCGGTTAACATCGGATCGGACTAGTTGAAAAGTGTAAAGTATCATTCCGATAAAATAATATTATTTTATTAAATTTAGAAAATATAATAGCAGCTAAAAAGAATACAAAACTATTAATTTAAGAAATATATTGTCCAGGATTGATCATAATGCTATTTTTTTGATAGATCATATCAGCCTTTAACACAGCTCCACTGAGTGGTTGTGACATTTAAATCATATTGTACCATTTTTTAAATAGATGAATGAACCATATCCACCAAATAACTGACAGAATGCACAGACTGAGCACACAAATTAAGGCAATTTCAAAATTTTTCTTGTTTCAAAGTTTTTAATAGCTAAAATAGTTCACCAGGAGTTAATGTATACACCCCACAGTATAGGCCTACAAAAAGGTATTTAAAATAATACGTTATTAATATTTAAGACGTGTTAATGTATACCATAATAGGCCTACTAAAAGTATTTAAAATAATACACGTTAATATTTTTAGACGTATTAATATATACACCATAGGCACTACTAAAATTGTTTAAAATAAATAATTTATTAATATTTAAGACGTGTTAATGAAAAGTATACAACCATGATAGGCCTGATTCATTATTGCAAAATAATCCACATTTTCATCTTTAAAGTTAAAGCCCCATTAAACGAAATATTGACCATTTGCCTTAAAATTAATTTGTTTTTGAATGACATTCATTGTATTAGGCGTCTTTTGTTGGACCAGATCGGCCGTAGGTCTCACAAAAATAACTACGGTAATTACTTTATACATGCTAATAAATTAACTATACCAATTATGTGAAGTTCTGTTCGGATGTTTTTTTTTTCAAAAATGTTTTATTATTAGAAAAAAAAATAAATTTAATCAATTCATTTAATTTACGAAAATACATATTTTTTACTGTGTAGGAGAAGGTCTATTAGTGTGGTGGCAGTTAAATGGTGAAACGAATAGTTGATAATGTACAAATAAAACAATTTGAGAGTCGTACTTTTATACTGTTCTTTACCGATATATGAGAGTTACCGAGATGGGTTCCAATTTTTTCATAAACTCATTGGTGGTGTTGGTGGGAGGGAGACTGAGTTCATTTCGTTTATGGCTGAGTTTAACAAGCTTTTATGTTCGCAGCCCCCATTGTGATTACGAGTTTCTTGACGACCCATACAAATATAAAAGAAAAAAAAATAATATTTAACATTTTCTGATAAATAATTTTTTTATCTCTCAAAACCACAAATTTCGCTGCACGACCCCAGCTCGAGGTCATGACCCATAGTTAGAAGCTGGTTTATAGCCCTGCCTTTTTGTTTCGTTTTGAAGCTTGTATTTTTCGAAAGTAAGTGGTGGGGTGGGAAGATATGGATCATAATTTGATTAAGGGTTCACCAAAGTACTGACATTTTATGCTAGGGACAGTGGGGGGTATTCAAAGTGAGGAAGTTGTTGACGAGCCCTAACTAAACATAAATGTTGCCAATTTATATGATTGAAATATAGCAATGACATTCAACGCCATTAAATGTAGCGATATAAAACATTAAAGAGCTAAATATATAAATAAATATACTAGCAGTAGAAATAGAATGCATTGCACATATTTGAACGCACATTCTTTTCCCCCATTATATACTATTCAGGATGCAATTATAGTTGACTGACTAGATCCGAGCCTTAGCCCTACAGATGGAAGGTCTTTTCCCCTCTCGACACTAAGCTAGACGGTCGCTGTTTTGTGCTTTTATTTTTACAAATAAAAAAAAATATATATTTAATTTAATATCGAATATTGTGTTTACTTTTTCATCAAATATTCTCTGGTATTGTGTGTGTGTTTTTCCCCATACAACTTACTATCGACAGATGGACATAAAACTAACTTTTTTATTTCTAATAGAAAGAAAATATATTTTTTAAAATATTTGGTATTTAGCACAGTAGGTAGGCTTCAGATTTAAGGAGGGGCGCAGCCTGTGCACGCCAAGAGGCCCGGGCTGATTGTGAGTTTCTCAGGAGACAAGTTAAAACCCTTTGATATTGTTTCTTTTATTCTACAGGGCCCATTATTTTCACCAGTGCCTTGGGCCTCAACTGACATAGGCGGAGTGGGACGATAAGGGGCAAATGCCCAGGGGCCCGGCGAGTTTTGGGGGGGCCCGGACTAAGGCTGTGCCGATTGGCTTTTGAAAATATTATTTGTATGCCCTTTGGGGCCGTGACAGCCCTGACCAGGGGCCCGAAATTTCTGTCGGTGGGCCTGGACAAGCACGCCCGAACGCGATTCATATTGGTCCTAAATCACAATTATCATGGGCTTACCGGCAATGAAAATAAATGACTGGCCCGGACACCAGCACCTTCTGATCAAACGTTTTCTCCAATCATATGCTCGTTATCAGTTATTAAAATTAAAAGTTCCTTCCATACAGCTAGAAATAATCCTTTGAAATCATAACATGAATAAACACTAATAATAAATTTAATCACTTAATTCCAGCGTTTTCTAACAAACACTACCCCTGTGATATACATTTTCGCACGATTAATCAGCACCAGATAATATCAACACTTGGACTTCTTCTTGCAAATCGACCATTTAATATTTCACCGGATACTATTAATCACACTTCGAATGTCTGATTCAATACAGCTGTACATCTTAAAATGTAAATGAGGAACTCCATGACGAAAAAGGAGTGGGAAAAAAGGTTCAATTGATCACAGGACAAACCTGCAATCCCCAAGCCCTCCTCTCATTAAACTCTTCTCTCCCACAGATACCTACTTTTTTTTTACTCTCCCACAGCTTTAAATATATCTTAAAGTGTAGCCTTTACAACTACCGACAAAATTACCATTGGCATGGATTAAGTTCAGACTATGTCAGTGTGTATGTTTGAGAATGTACTTTGTAAAATGTGAAGTGTTTATATTATCTAGTCGTGTTAGTCAGTTGGGCAGGTCGGGCGTGTTTACACATTGATAAATGAAAAATATATAACTGATAGCTGGATGATCTGTCAAACACAAACGTAAGAGGGATTTTTTATGAAGTCAAGCTACAGAGTGAGAGACATAACAGGAAGTGAAAAAAATTACAGATATCCCATCAGATAGATGCACTAAATAGACTGAGCCGATAGACTGACAGGGTAATGAATAGATATTCAAGATGAACACCGAATAAAAACCAACCATACCATACATTTTAGACAAGTAGCAGATATGTAGAGCGAGAAAAAAAAAGGGAAAATTTACAGACAGACAGACAGGAACAGATACAAAGGCAGACAGACAGACAAAATGATAGATAGATAGATAGATAGAATGAAATGGAGATAGATAAATGAATGGAAGATGAATCAGATAGATAGAAGGGTATATATGCAGATAGGCTTATGTATAATGCAATAGCTAGTTTGTATCTTAAAGTGGTATGTTACTCTCGGTAATTTTTCTAAAAGAATCTAGACTAATGTACATTGAATCATAATATTCACCATAAATACATTCTGGTAAGTTGATTGATACAAGAAGGCAAAGATAGTGGTAGAAAATGACAGGCCTAGTACAATACCTACTTTCTTAATATGTCTAAATGTCTATTGGAATTATCCCCATTTCATTCATCAATGAAGAGAGTTTTATACCATTAAGTCTAATACAAAGTACTGTACTGTTTTTTTTCTGCCCAGATTTAATTCTAAAAATAAAATATTTTCCCATTCAAAAATCATAAGCAATACAAAACATTGTTCAGAGACGGTAAGGATAGTGTTAGTGTTTAGTATTTGACATAACAATAAATTGTACATTTCTATAACGTTGTAAAATTCAACAAACTACTTACAGGATGTGAGTAGCCATTTATGTAGGCAGGTCAACTACAGAGAGATGAGTTGTGTAAGAAAGTGTCACAGATTATGAAATCAAGTTTTTCGAGTGCATTATGCATTTTAATATCCAGAATACACACTCGCCATTGTATTTGAATACGGTGGCTTTCCACTCACCTTACGCGTTGAGTTCAAACAACTTTTTGGTCTGGGGAACTCGATTTTTCGTCAGTTGCGCTCAATCTTGCCTACAAATTGAATGTTCTTGTGCAATGTAACGCAAAAAACTCAAAAAATTTAAGCGATATGGTTTCTAAAAGCGTGTAGCTAAACTACAACACGTTTATGAAAAAATGTCCTGCGACGTTTTTATTGAAGGCTTGTATTTTTAACTTTTTTAAATTTTGCATTTCAAAAAATAACAATTTACATTTTCAACCCATATATAATAAAGTTATCAGAGTTAATTTATTACTTAGAGGCGTATTGAAAGTCGGGCAGACTGGGTGCACTCTGGCTACCGTCTTCTACAAGGCCTCAAAAAACCTAATTTTACTTTTCTTTCTTTCTGTCTTCTGAAATTAAAATTTTCTAATTATATTTAATTTTTTTTTTTTTCCCAGAAAGGAGCCCAAAATTTTCACCTGTATTTTATTTAATTTTCTCTGTCTTCTGAAAGGTACCCAAAATTTGCACCGTATTATATGTTAATTCTTTTTTTCTGTTTTTTCTGAAAGAATGCAAAATTTTTCACTGTATTTTATTTAATTTCTTTTTCTTCTTGAAAGGAGCCCACTATTTCTTTGCTCTCGGGGCCTCGCGCGACCTAATTCTGATTCTGTTCTTGTGTTAGTGAGTCATTTATAATAAAAAAGCGTTGTGTCAAAGGAAGCCATAAGAATTATACCCTACTCCGCCTATCACGGTCCTGATGCTATGATATAGTCACATAACATAAACATAACAGTGTCATGTTTTCTTCCCACCAGTGTTATCTTTACCGGCAGTGGGCTACCCATTTCATATATTAGTACGATGTTACTCACTATTTAAACTCAAGTTGGTGTAAACTGTATACTTTATCAAGATGGACTCATTTTTATATCAACAAAAGAGTGTTCATCTAGCAAAATAAAAAAAAAAAGAAACTTTTATTAGCTGGAAACATCGCCTATTAGGCATTATTCCCAATCTTTATCAACGCAGAATATTTCCAGTAATTTTGATATCTTGTCCTACTATCAACAATAAAAAAAAACCCCTTGAAATTTCTGTATTGAAAGTTAGCACCAGATGTTTACATATATTTACATGTTTATTGTCGCCCTTGTTTACTTTGGTATCACTCCAATATTTCACCACACGAACAATCCTCCACAAAAAAAACCGTACAGAAAATATCTCCCACCAGACGGTCACTATCTCTGGACATGTGTATCCACAGTTACGTCTACGACAACTGAAGATTTCAGTAAATGCATGTAGTCTTGAAACTGTGGTCAGCATCCAGACTCCAACATTAGTTTATCCTAAAGTTATATATCACTGAATCAAATCAGTCACACTACAAGAAAAGCACAAGTCAGTGTAAACTTAACTAAACCATCTTTTAAAAAAACACACGTACACGCACACACACACACACAAAATAATTACTTATAAATTTAACTGTAAAGATAAAAGAAAAAGCAGCCGACACTAGTCAAAGTTATCTTAAAATGAGAGCGCACAGCTGTCAAGGATATTTTTTTTTTACAAACACACACACACACACACATACACACACACGCCAAATCACACATACACACACACATAACTTTAAAAACTATGTTCAGTGTTCTTTATATAAAAAAAGAATCGATATTCAATCTTTCATTTCGTTACTTTCAATGTCAAAGGAAAAAAAATATGTAATCGATTACAAGAAATATGTTCAACCCAGAGGCTAAACAAAAAAGAAGCACGTGCTTTTTGGCGACATAAGAAAAGTTGGGGAATGTTACTGCTGTATATCTATGCGCTACGTGAGCTTTTTTGTTCCAAATGCATGCATATAAACACAGGTATAGGAAATTCCCCACTTCAATTTTTTATTTGTCAGACTGACCT
>JAGDYQ010000173.1:1445378-1475160 GCA_021962125.1 Bulinus truncatus | reverse complement strand
ACAAATGTACATGTTGTCATGTGTTGTGTATTCGAATTTAATAATGCACAGAATTCGGTGCAATTTTCATTTAAATTGTATTAATTAGAGAATAAATACAAACATATTTAATATTTTTTTTTAATTTAACTCCATCTGGCAGATAGACACAGATTGGTGTTATGTGGACATTGGACAGCAAGAAAGTCAAATTAACGATACCTACGCGTGTTTGTTTGTGCGTGCATGTAAGCGTGCGTGTGTGTGTTTTTGTTTTATTATTTATATATTTATTTATACATTGTATATAAAAAGAAAAACGATTCCCACGCCAAATGTTTCGCTGCAAACAAAAATAAGTAAAAGTGAGTATTTCACCACATTCATTTCAGTTAGTCTTTGGATTGTTTTAGAAAAATAAAGACTTTACGTACCATAATAGACGTACGCATAATAATGTCGTTATTATTTTAATAACATTATTGTTACTTGAAGACAAACTTTTAAAAATATTAACATGTATATTCGCAATGAACATGTTTGGGCCATATTCCAATTATTCCGCATACAATTTTGAGGTTATGATTTCTACTTTGAAACCCACTGGATTTAAAAGTTGTTTAGTGGAGAGAGAGAGAGAGAGAAAGAGAGAGAGAGAGAGAGAGAGAGAGAGAGAGAGAGGTGATAACTTTTTAAAATTAAGTCGTAGACATAATGCACCAAAACTCGGGACAAAATGTATCATAAAAAAGTCGTATGAAGCAAAATCATTCCGTTTTCGCATGCAGTTGCGCAACATTAGGTCGGATAGTTGAAAGTCTACTGTATCTTTCCGATAAAATAATAATATATTGTTAGATTTAGAAATATATTATAGCTAAAAGGAATACAAAAATATCAATTTAAGAAATATATTGTCCAGGATTGATCATAATGTATTGTTTTGATAGATCATATCAGCCTTGCTTAGCTCACACTGAGCGGTTGTGACATTTTAAATCATATTGTACCATTTTTAAATAGATGAATGAGCGCAATGCCCACAGAAATAACTGACAGAATGCACAGACTGGTACACAAATTAGGCAATTTCAAAAAATTTTTTTTTTCTTGTTTCAAATTTGTAATAGCTAAAAATAGTTCTGAGTTAATGTATACACCATATAGGCCTACAAAAATTATTTTAAAATAATACACGTTATTAATATTTAAGACGTGTTAATGTATACACCAAATAGGCCTACTAAAATTATTTTAAAATAATACACGTTATTAATATTTAAGACGTGTTAATGTATACACCATATAGGCCTACTAAAATTATTTTAAAATAATCAACGTTATTAATATTTAAGACGTGTTAATGTATACACCATATAGGCCTACAAAATTATTTTAAAATAATCCACGTTTTTAATATTTAAGACGCCCCATTAAACGAATATTGACATTTGCCTTAAAATTAATTTTGTTTTTGAGACAAACATTCATTGTATTAACGATACTGTCGAAGCCAGATCGGCCGTGGTCTCTACAAAATAACTACGGTAATTGCCTTACACATGCTAATAAAATTAACCCTTTTATTACTGAAATTCTATTCAAGATATTTTTTTTTTCAAAAATGTTTCATTATTAGAAAAAAAAATAGCTATAATCATTCATTTAATTGCGAATACATATTTTTTACTGTGTGAGAAGGTCTATTAGTGTGGTGGCCGGATAATTGCGAAACGAATAGTTGATAATGTACAAACAAAACTTATTGACGAGCCGCATACTGTTGTATGATATTTGAGAGTTGCAGATGGGTTCCAATTTTTTCATAAAACTCGTGGTGGTGTTGGTGGGGGGAGGGGCAGGTTCATTTCGTTTATAGCAGGGCTTCTTAAACTTTTGTAATTCACGACCCCATTTATGATTGCGAGTTTCTTGACGACCCCATACAAATATAAAAGAAAAAAAATAATATTTAACATTTTCTGTTAAATTGTATTTTTATCTCTCGCGACCCCAGAATTTCGCTACGCGACCCCAAATGGGGTCGCGACCCATAGTTTAAGAAGCCCTGGTTTATAGCCTACCTTTTTGTTTCGTTTTTAGAAACTTTTATTTTTTTTCGAAAGTAAGTGGTGGGGTGGGGGAGAATGGATGTAATTTGATTAAGGGTTCACCGAAAATTTTGACATTTGCATACAAGGGACAGTGGGGTGTCTAAAAAGTGCGAAATTTGTTGACGAGCCCTAACTACACATAAATGTCGCCCAGTTATATAGTTGAAATATACGCTGACATTCAACGCCATTTAAAATGTAGCGATGTACACCGTTAAAAATAAATATATAAATAAATATACTAGCAGTAGAAATAGAATGCATTGCACATATTTGAACGCATTCTTTTTGTCTTCTCTTATCTATTCAGGATGCAATTATAGTTGATGACTAGATCCGAGCCTTAGCCCTACAGATGGAAGGTCCACCCCTCGACACTAAGCTAGACGGTCACTGTTTTGTTAACATTTTTACAAATAAAAAAAATATATATTTAATTTATCAAGGCTGTGTGTTTACTTTTTATCAAAATATTCTCTTAGTGTGTGTGTGTGTGTTTCTTTCTATCTAACTTACTATCGACAGATGGACATAAAACTAACTTTATTTCTAATGAAAGAAAATATCTTAAATAACACAAATTATTTAGCGCAATCAGAGCCAGATTTAAGGAGGGGCGCAGCCTGTGCACGCCCAGGGCTCCCGAACAGTTAGAGGCCCCACCGAGACAAAGTTAAAACCCTTTGATATGTTTCTTTTATTCTACAGGGCCCATTATTTTCACCAGTGCCTTGGGCCTCAACTGACATAGGCAGTGCCGCCGATAGGGGGCAAATGCCCAGGGGCCCGGCGAGTTTTGGGGGCCCGGACTGAGCTGGCCAATCAACTTTTGAAAATATTATTATCAGCACGGGGGGCCCGTGACAGCCCTGACCAGGGGCCCGAAATTTCTGTCGGTGGGCCTGGACATAAGCACGCCCCTGAACGCGATTCATATTAGTCCTAAATCACAATTGTCATAACCCTTACCGGCAATGAAAATAAATGACTGGCCCGGACACCAGCACCTTCTGATCAAACGATTTCTCCAATCATATGCTCGTTATCAGTTATTAAAATTAAAAGTTCCTTAAAAACACAGCTAGCAATAATCCTTTGAAATCATAACATGAATAAACACTAATAATAAATTAATCACTTAATTCCAACGTTTTCTAACAAACACTACCCCTGTGATATACATGCACAAGTAATCAGCACCAGCCAATATCAACCATGGACACTGTGTACAAATGCGACAACAATATTTCACCGGATACTATTAATCACACTTCACCGGTCTGATTCAATACGGCTACAACTTACTCTGTAAATAAGGAACTCCATGACGAAAAGGAGTGGGAAAAAAAAAGTTTCAATTGATCACAGGACAAGCCTGCAATCTAGCCCTCCTCTCGGTAACTCCTCCCCCGGACCCTCACTTTTTTTTTTACTCTCCCACAGCTTTAAATATATCTTAAAGTGTAGCCTTTACAACCTGCAAGTAGTTACCTTTGACTTGGATTAAGTTCAGACTATGTCAGTGTGTGTTGAGAATGTACTGTAAGACGTGAAGTGTTTATATTATCTTCAGTCCGTGTTAGTCAGTTGGGCAGGTCGGGCGATGTTTGCACACATTGATAAATGAAAAATATATAACTGATAGCTGGATGATCTGTCAAACACAAACGTAAGAGGGATTTTATATGAAGTCAAGCTGAGTGAGAGACGCAAGCAGGAGTAGAAAAAAAATTGCGATGTCATCAGACAGATGCACTAAATAGACAGGCCGATAGACTGACAGGCTAAATGGACAGATATTCAGATAGACACTGAATATAAACAAACACATACACATACATTTTAAGACAGTAAGCAGATATGTAGAGCGAGAAAAAGAGAGGGATACACAGACAGACAGACAGACAGATAGACAGACAGACAGACAGACAGATAGATAGATAGATAGATAGATAGATAGATAGATAGATAGATAGATAGATAGATAGAAGGGTATATATGCAGATGGCTTATGTATAATACTGTAGCTGGTTATCTTAAAGTGGTATGTTACTCTCGGTAAAGATTTCTAAAAGATCCTAGACTAATGTACATTAGAATCATATTCAATAGAAATACATTCTGGTAAGTTGATTGATACAAGAGGCGATGGCAGTGGTGGCCCTTGGGCCTAGGCTGTTACCTACTTTCTTAATATGTCTAAATGTCTATACAAAAGAATTATCCGCATTTCTAGGTAAATGTGAAGGAGTTTACCATTAAGTCTAATACAAAGTACTGTACGTTTTTTTTTCTACTAAGATTTAATTCTAAAATAAAATATTTTTTCCCATTCAAAAATCATAAGCAATACAAAACATTGTTCAGAGACGGTAAGGATAGTGTTAGTGTTTAGTATTTGACATAACAATAGATGTACATTTCTATAACGATGTAAAATTCAACAAACTACTTACAGGATGTGAACAATAAATGTAGGCAGGTCAACTACAGAGAGATGAGTCTGTGTAAACACAGTGTCACAGGGTATGAAATCAAGTTTTTCGAGTGCATTATGCATTTTAATATCCAGAATACACACTCGCCATTGTATTTGAATACTGTGGCTTTACACTCACACTTACGCGTTGAGTTCAAACAACTGTTTGGTGCAAGGAACTCGTGCCGTCAGTTGCTGCTCAAAATCTGCCTACAAATTGAATGTTCTTGTGCAATTGAAAAGAAAAACTCAAATTTAAAGCGATATGGTTTCAAAGCGTGTAGCTAAACTGCAACACGTTTATGAAAATGTCCTGCGACGTTTTTATTGAGGCTTGTATTTTTAACTTTTTTTAAATTCTACATTTCAAAAAATAACAATTACATTAAACACATTATAATAAAGTTATCAGAGTTGTTATTATGCAGAGGCGTATTGAAAGGCGGGCAGACTGGGTGCACTCTGGATACCGTCTTCTACAGGGTCCTCAAAAAACCTAATTTTATTTCTTTCTTTCTGTCTTCTGAAAGGCTCCCAAAATTTTCACCTGTATTATATTTAATTTTTTCTGTTTTCTGAAAGGAGCCCAAAATTTTCACCTGTATTATATTTAATTTTCTCTGTCTTCTGAAAGGTACCCAAAATTTTCACCTGTATTATATTTAATTTTTTCTGTTTTCTGAAAGGAGCCCAAAATTTTCACCTGTATTTTATTTAATTTTCTCTGTCTTCTGAAAGGAGCCCACTATTTTCTTCTGCTCTCGGGGCCTCACGCGACCTAATTCTGAATCTGTTCTTGTGTTAGTAAGTCCTTTATAATAAAAAGCGTTGTGTCAAAGGGAGCCATAAGAATTATACCCTACTCCACCTATCACGGTCCTGATGCTATGATATAGTCACATAACATAAACATAACAGTGTCATGTTTTCTTCACATAGTGTTATCTTTACCGGCAGTGGGCTACTCATTTCATATTAGTGTGTTATCACTATTTAAACTCAGTTGGTGTAAACTGTATACTTTATCAAGATGAACTCATTTTTATATCAACAAAAGAGTGTTCATCTAGCAAAATAAAAAAAAAAAAGAAATTTTATTAGCTGGAAACATCGCCTATTGGCAACATTCCCAAAATCTTTATCAGCGCAGAATATTTCCAGTAATTTTGATATCTTGACCTAATATCAACAATAAAAAAAACCCCTTGAAATTTTTATTGAAAGTTAGCACCAGATGTTTACATATTTACATGTTTATTTTAATCTTTGTTTACTTTTATCATTCTAATATTTACCACACGAACAATCCCACAAAAAAAACCGTACAGAAAATATCTCCACCAGACAGTCACTATCTCTCGACATGTGTATCCACAGTTACGTCTGACAACTGAAGATTTCAGTAAATGTATGAAGTCTGACACTGAGGTACAGCATCCAGACTCCAACATTTGTTTATCATAAAGTTATATATCACGGAATACGTCAGTCACACATAAAGAAAAGCAAAAGTCAGTGTAAACACAACCAAACCATCTTTAAAAAAAAACACACACGTGCACACACACGCACACACACAAAATAATTACTTATAAATTTAACTGTAAAGATAAAAGAAAAGCAGCCGACACCAGTCAATAAAGAAATATTGAAAATGAGAGCACAGCTGTCGAGGATATTTTTTTACAAACACACATACACACACACACATACACACACACATAAAATCACACATACACACACACATAATACGCACTTATGTTCGGTGTTTATATATAAAAAGAATCGATATTCATTCTTTCATTTCGTTACTTTCTGTGTCAAGGAAAAAAAAATATGTAATCGATTACAAGTATGTTCAACCCAGAGGCTAAACAAGAAGCACGTGCTTTTTGGCGGTATAAGAAAGTTGGGGAATGTTACTGCTGTATATCTTTGTACCACGTGAGCACACACACACACAAATGCATGCATATACACACAGGTATGAAGTTGCCTGATGCACTTTATTTGTCAGACTGACCTATGTTGTTTATTCAACAACTATTTTCCACGAAAAAAAAAATGCGTGTTATCAAAACTAAAGCTGTTTATATTGACAGCCGCGGCTGGTAACGAATGTGTAAAGATAGAACCACTGGTAAATGTTTCTTTTAGCAACGGCTACTTGAAAATGTAAATAGCTCCAGCTACTAGCAAATGTAAATAGCTACAGCCACTAGTTAATGCATACAGCTACAGCTACTAGCTAATGTATACAGCTACAGCTACTAGTTAATGTATATATCTACAGCCACAAGTAAATATATAGCCGGTTTTCCAGTCTTCATTGTTTTATATTATGGTAATATACAACTCAAAAAAATAGAAATACATGTTTCATTTTTTTTGGTAAATATTTCTTATCTGACCGGTGTTTTGGCTAATTTCTTAATGAGTTCCCCCTTCCGTCCCCTCCCTCCCCCCTTTTTCCAAATGATGCTATGGCTCTCTCAGACGTTTTTGGTGCAATACGTTGAATATTGATTAGATATGCGTTACAGATATTGCTTTTTGTGTGGATATTGAGAATTATAAACCTTGATTTATTTAATACTTTTTCTAAAAATAAATGCTAACACCCCGGACTAATAAATGTTTACTTATAATTAGACCTTTAGATAGATTGCTTTTTTTGCATAAATATATCTTGTTTACATCGTGAGCTATTGGCCCTTCACGTTTAATCAAAGGAAATGTTGGCCTACGTAACTCTGTATGAAGTATGGTTAACCAAGCCTACATAACTCTGTATGAAGTATAGTTAACCAAGCCTACATAACTCTGTATGAAGTATATTCAACCAAGCCTACATAACTAGGTATGAAGTATATTCAACCAAGCCTACATAACTAGGTATGAAGTATATTTAACGAAGCCTACATAACTAGGTATGAAGTATATTGAACCAAGCCTACATAACTAGGTATGAAGTATATTGAACCAAGCCTACATAACTAGGTATGAAGTATATTGAACCAAGCCTACATAACTAGGTATGAAGTATATTGAACCAAGCTTACATAACTAGGTATGAAGTACATTCAGCCAAGCCTTCATAACTAGGTATGAAGTATTTTGAACCACCCCAATAGCAGCAGAAAGACGTTCCATTTTTTCCCAGTAAGTAAAATTACAATACATTTATTTCAGTCTGCGTAAAAGTTAACTGTAACAAATTTACGACCACAATTAAAAGATAAGTCAATAAGGTTTATCCGCTTATTATTATTTTTTTCCCCTAAAAATCATGATTAATGATGCAGCAATAACAACTGAACTGCTACTGATGATGATAAATCAATACATGAAAGAGTAACTCCACAAAACACACTGTTACATTATTGAGTACAACTGTGATCTAAAAATCAATGCATAACATATCAACCTCACATAGTCCTCATCCATCTGTTGCTTTCTTTAAAAAAAGTATAAACAAAAAATATAAGGTAAGTAATAGCCAAGTGGTTAGAACTAAATTATAGAATGACCAGCTTCAAATATATATATATATATATATATATAACCATTCCCTCACTCCCTCCATACTAACTACTTACACAGAACCACTGCAAAGGAGAGGCTACCTAGACACAACTTCGGGGGGGGGGGAGACACGTTGAATTCCCCGTTGAGTTAAATTATCTTTTTTATTAATTACAATAAAGTTTGATATTTTATTTAGGGGTAGGGTGGGGGGCGGATGGGGTTTAATTGTTAACGGGCCCCAGATTGTATTTAATGCCTGTCAATTAATTAGAATCGATAATTTAACCGGAGACGGAAATTTAGAGAAATGTATTGACAGTTAAATCAAATTAGTTAAAAAATTATCCTTGACCTAAATTTGAATTACGTTTATGAAGATATAAATATCATTTAAGTCACAGTGGCCCCAACCCCCGGGCCGCGGACCGGTACCGGTCCGTGGATCGAATGTTACCGGGCCGCCCAAGTAACATTAAATTATTTCCTTTTGATTTATCTCTCTCTCGACATTGGGCGACTTTCCATGGATGAGAAATAATCAACACCCCGTCCCTTTTTTCAGTGGGCCGCCTTGAAATTATCAAACGCTGACCGGTCCGTGGCGAGAAAAAGGTTGGGGGACCACTGAATTTAGGCTTTTAGGAATGAATCTAAAATTCCAGGACTGGCTAGATGGGGCGTGTTGAGCATGTAATATATACTCTCTCTCTCCTCCTACACAGTCAAAGGCACACAGAACATCAATAATTTTAGTCTGTGGAGTGAGGTAGATTTCCGCAGTATTATGTCAATATGGGTTTAATAAAAAAAATTTTTTGTTCGATGATTAGCCATTATTAGTTCTGACCGTTTAAAATGTATTATTTATTTCCTGGATCCTAAGCGGGTGAGCTGGAGCGATTTAACAGCCATGCCAGCACATGATGTGTTGTGTGGATAGAACTTTGGGCTACAATGCAGGCACGTCGCGTCCATGTTTACAGATGGCCACATCAATGAAACAAACGGGAACCGACAGGATATCAATTGATGGGTGTTGGTGGTGGTGAAACATCAACTGATGAGTTGATCAATTTGTTTGGGGAAATGACGGGCTGGTGGGGGGGTTGGAACGAACTTTTTGTTTTAAGGTGAAACTTTTAAATTTGTTAACAGCAATGAACGAAAAATAAAGATGTTTGTTGTTAGTCTGTATATCTGTGAGCAGAGACATTCTTAAATATTTGAGTGCCAATGACAGATACATTCTTAGGCATTTGAGTGCCGTTGACAGAGACATTCTTAGATATTTGATTTCCTTAGGCAGATACATTCTTATATATTTGAGTGCCATAGACAGAGACATTCTTATATATTTGATTGTCATAGACAGAGACATTCTGAGATATTTGATTGCCATAGACAGAGACATTCTTAGATATTTGAGTACCATAGACAAAGACATTGTTAAATATTTGAGTGCCATAGACAGAGAAATTCTTAGATATTTGATTGCCATAGACAGAGACATTCTTAGATATTTGATTGCCATAGACAGAGACATTCTTAAATATTTGAGGGCTTTAGACATCTAAAGATGTTTAGGGGCCCTCTTAGATTAAAACGTGAAGGGTAAGGCGGTCACTTAATTAAAAACTAAATTATATTATCTCATTCTAAGAGAGTTTGTACTCATCCTATTAGAGTCGCTTGAATCATTCATTGACTTGTGTTTATTCTTTAGGAACGTGGCATTTACTCAGCCATAGAAAGACTTGATCAAACTCTATTTAAACGATCATATTCACGATGTTTTTTTTCAAACCCTAGCTTTCATTGTAACTGATATCATGTAGATTCATTTTAACATTTATAGTTGTCTTACAATCACCAACCTTTATACGTTTAGACATTATGATATGGATATATTTATATATAATTTAGAGTAAGAAAAGAAAGTGTATGTTTTCTTTTTAACTGATCTGTACTACTCTCCTCTCCCCCAAATGTCTCCAAGTTAAAATTCCTTAAATATTCTGCTGGAATATTCCATACCATATTTACCTAATCATCCATAGCATATATCATATTCGTACAAATAAGCGAGTAGTTTCTTCTAAAAGACTTATTACGAACCTATTCATGTGCGTTCAAGCATCTGTCTGGCACAATAGTTCTATGACATCAAACCCTTATACCGGATCGGCCCATCACCCTATCTTTCCCGACCCCGATGCCAAGGATATAATTGACTGTCACTAATGGAGTCCAAATGTCGTCTGCATCACGTACGAATATAAGAGCTTATTGACAAACGAAATTGAGAAAGTGAAAGATTTCTCACCTGAATGCAAATTAAATTCAGTGTTTCTTTTGTTGAACTGGTAATTCCACGAAAATAAAATTGATCCTCATGAGCTGACGAAATGTATAGCGGACGTTGAACAAAATAACGCAAACAAAGAGAAGATGAAGACGTGGGGTAGGTTCGAAAAGTTAGGTCTGTACACACTACCTCACAGATGAGAAGAGTTTACCGGGAGTACATTCAGAAACTAAGTGCGGACAGAGGAGGGGGGGGGGGAATTTTTACCTGTAGACCAGCCTCCCCCCCTCCCCCTGTTGCGCAGATTTTTCTTTTCTTTTCTTTCTTTCTCTTATTTCTTTCACGCACATATCTGTTTCTTTCTCTTTTCTTTAGGTAAGTAAAATATGACTCACGGCACGGTCAAGCTATTTCCCTCTTCTTTGCACTTACTGTACAATAGTTGTGTGTTTAGTTTAAGTTACAGTTTGTCAACAACTGAAACAAAAAAAGTTTATTATTTTTTTTTTAGTAATGGGCAGTTGAGATTTGAAAGCGCCATCTATTGAACGAATCACTAGTGACGTCTGCTGCATCAACGAGTTAACTTCTGTTTACTGACTGTTGTTTTTTTTTTAAAATATATTTCTAAATGCGCCAGAAAAAAAGATATTTTTAAAATTTATATTTTCTATTTTTATTCTTCAAACTAAGTCATCCTTTTTTTTCCTAATCATTCAATGACGTCATTCTAAAAATATCCAAAGATAAACCTTATGTTTTCTGTTTATTGTGGAGTTGATTCAATGTGTCTGAGCTAAACATTCTTTTTACGTATGCGCAAATAACGTAAATAACTTGCCTTTTATTTTCTTAGAGTTTTCATGAGATTTCTAATTACTCTGATATGAGAAAAAAGACTTCGTTATTAGATCAGCTATTTCTATATCAAAAAGTAAATAATGCTTGAAAATATGTTATAAAAAGGCGATTTTGATAGGCAATGTCCAGACTTTAAATCTTCTTGCAGAGCGGTGTACATGGCACATTGGGTCATGTGATCACTGGTGTGATGAAGCACATTAGAGCAGACGATAAAAAGGGATCGCTGGTGTCCCCCTTCAAAACAACATTAATACGTGACCAGCGCTGCCGCTAGCTGGTGGACTATGGAGCACCTGGTGGACTATGGAGCAGCTGGTGGACTATGGAGCAGCTGGTGGACTATGGAGCAGCTGGTGGACTATGGAGCAGCTGGTGGACTATGGAGCAGCTAGTGGACTATGGAGCAGCTAGCGGACTATGGAGAAGGGAGTGGACTATGGAGCAGCAACTGGACTATGGAGGAGCTAGTGGACTATATAGTAAATAGCTGACTATTAGTGGCTAATGGACAATATATATATATATATATATATATATATATATATATATATATCTTTATACAACAATGCTGGACTATATTAAATTTAGTGAACAATAAAGTCAACAATAACCAGTCAACTATGAAACATCTAGGGCACAAAAAAAAAACACAGACAATAAACAATGATTCAATAAAACCATGGTGATTTATGATTAATGATTAACAGCTATTCGATAGGCTAGATTTCATGCATTATACTAATCTGCACATGAGGGCATTACTATTTTTTTTTCTGCCTTCCATTTGTTCTTTGTTAACTGCACCATGCTGCACCAGGGATCATATAAATACCAACATCACACGCCTAGACTTTTCTCCCTTTTTATCACTGGCTGCTGTAATGGGTGTTAATTGTTATTGTTTGTGAAGGGAAGGAAAATAATACAGCCCAATGGGGAAAGAAAATCCAAGGGAAATAAACGAACCATCTGGATGCACCCGTAATATTTTTTTTTTATAAAAAAAAGGTTACCAAGGGAAGTTATCTTTGTAGTGGATAAGAAAAAAAAAAGGTAGAAAAAACCACACATATTGCTACAGCCTCACGAAACAAATATAGGAAGTATTTCATAACATTCTTATACTGTTAAATTATATGTGCGCAATAGAAGCAAATCATGGTTCCAATATAACTCTATTTCCTTTTTATAACAAATTGCATTTGTGTAATATTACTAATAATGAATATAGCTTCCATGCTGATATATCTCCATATACAACTACTCATGTAGCCTACTTACAGTTTAGTAACGTGCAAATTATCTATTTATAGAAACTAGGAGACTGCCAAGGGGGGCCCCGCCTCGAATTTTATTTTATCAGGTAAATTTTATGAAGGGAAATCCGAGAATTCTGGTTAGGGGCTCAGAGGTTAAGTGATTTAAGTTGGGTGTTGTCAAAGTGGCCCCAGTTTTAAAATATGATTAAGGGCTTACTATTTGATTTGCAAGTGGTGGTGTTAACATCTGGACCCCCCATATTAACTTTGCCGATGCCCCCCCCCAATAAAGTAAGAATGGATCTGCCTATAATGTGGTCTTCTTTTATTTAGTTTGAACCTATAACACTGTGTTCATTTTTTTTTTTTTTTTGCGTTTACTTTATTTAGTGTTGTTTTTATTAGCTTACGGTCCTGTGAAGACTGTTTAATAGAATAGTATGAGGCTAATGAATTATAATGTAAGCATTTAATTTATACTTTTTCAAGTAAAACGTATTAAATAAACACTCATAAATTAAGAATAGTAGTAGTAGTAGTAGGCAAACCGTCCATCTCGAAAGATGATGGTAGAGCTCTGGTTAGTCATCTAGTCGTTTTTTTTTATAGCAGGTTTTTGAGGGACTCAGCAGACCGATCCTGGACTGGCAGACTCTTCCGCAGTGGCCACAAATGAAGCTGGGTGGGGGACCGAGGGCCTGTTTCTGTCGTGCGGTCTTCCTTCTCTGTCTTTTGGTCTCCTGCTGTTGGTTCCTTACTTGTTCACCATTAAGGATGCCTTTGTGAACAGCCTGACGCCACCCACTCCGGTCGTCGGCTTGCTGTTCCCAATTGTCGAGGCTGATGCCGGTCAGTTTGAGGTCGCGTTTGCAGACATCCTTGAATCGCAGTTGCGGGCGACCAGCGGGGCGATGCCCGGTGGCGAGCTCGCCATATAGGATGTCCTTTGGTATGCGACCATCTTGCATTCAATGCACATGACCCAGCCAGCGTAGACGTCTTTGGCACAGAAGGAGATGCATGCTCAGTGAGCTGGCTTGTTTGAGTACGGCAGTGTTGGTGATTTTGTCCTGCCATCTGATGCCAAGGATGCGACGGAGACAGCGGAGGTGGAAGCTCTCGAGTCGATTTTCCTGTTTGGTATAGGTAGTCCAGGTTTCGCTGCCATATAGAAGAGTGCTGAGAATACATGCCTGGTATACCTTGAGCTTGGTGTTCAGTGTCAAATGTTTGTTAGTCCATACTCGTTTGCTTAGTCTGGCCATGACACTGGTTGCTTTGGCAAGCCTCTTGTCGATCTCGTCATCCAGGGACAGACTGCTGGTGATGGTGGAGCCCAGGTATGTGAATTTGTCGGTGACCTCCAGAACTTCGTTGTCGATGGTGATTGAGGGTGGAGCTAGGATGCCTTGACCCATGATGTTGGTTGTCTTGATACTGATGGTCAGTCCGAATTCTATGCATGCTTGAGCTAAGCGATCCATCAGGAGCTGTAGGTGTTCCTCTGTGTGTGCTGTCAGGGCTGCGTCATCAGCGAACAGCATGTCTCTGATAAGGATAGTGCGGATCTTGGTTTTTGCTCTTAGGCGGGCCATGTTCAGCAGCTTCCCATCACTTCTGGTATATAGGTAGACACCTTCTGTAGAGTCTTTAAATGCAAAATTCAGCATCATAGAGAAAAATATGCCGAAAAGTGTAGGCGCTAGAACACAGCCTTGTTTTACTCCGCTTTTGATTGTGAATGGTTCTGAAGTGTCCCCATCGTAGCTGACTACTCCCTGCATATTATCGTGTAAGGATGTTAAAATGTTGAGCAACTGAGGTAGACATCCGATCTTCTTCAGTAACAGGAACAGGCCGCTTCTGCTTACTAAGTCAAACGCCTTGGTTAGGTCGATGAAGGCGATGTACAGCGGCATCTGCTGTTCTCTGCACTTCTCCTGGAGCTGACGCACTGAGAATATCATGTCGACAGTGGATCTTTCTTGTCGGAAGCCGCATTGTGATTCAGGGTACACGCGGTTTGCAAGAACCTGTAGACGGTTGAGGACCACGCGTGCAAAGGCTTTGCCTACAATGCTCAGCAATGAAATACCCCTGTAGTTGTTACACTCACTGCGATCCCCCTTATTCTTGTACAGAGTGACTATCTTGGCGTTGCGCATGTCTTGCGGAACTCTGCCTTCCTTCCAGCATAGGCAGAGGAGCTCATGGAGTGGCTCTAATAAAGCAGGTTTTCTGCATTTGATGATTTTAGGCGGGATGCCATCCTCACCCGGCGATTTACCACTGTTCAGGGCATCAATGGCTTTACTGAGTTCATCCATGGTAGGTACAGCATCCAGCTCCTTCAGGACGGTCAAGTCTTCTATATCGTCCAATGCTCTCTGTGTGACAGAGTTTTCACTGGAGTACAACTCTAGATAGTGTTCCACCCACCTGCCCATTTGCTTGCTTTTGTCAGTGATGATATCCCCTGATTTGGACTTCAAGGGTGCAGTCTTCTTTGATGATTTGCCAGTTGCTTGCTTGATATCTTCATACATCCTCCTTATGTTGCCAGTCTCCGACGCTTGCTGGATGCTATATGCCAGTTGAAGCCAGTAGTCGTTTGCGCAGCTACGGGCAGTCTGCTGGGCCTTTCTCCGAGCAGCCTTCAGCTTCAGAAGATTGTGCTGACTTGGGTCGCGTTTGTAGCTTATCAGTGCTTTTCTCTTGGCATCAATGACGGGCTCTAGTTCAACAGCGTTTGCCTCAAACCAGTCGGTATTCTTGTGCTCCTTTGTACCATACGTCAGAGCAGCAGCTCTGTAGATAGTGTTCCGGAGCGAATTCCACATATCTTCTGCATTCGACTCTTGGTTGCAGCTTTGCAGTTCCCCCAGCCCTGCTATGAACTCCTGGTTTTTGGCTTGGTTGGTGGTTTGACTGGTGTTGATTTTTGGCTGGCATTTCTTTTTGGAGTGATGGAGTCTCTTGGGGCGCAGCTTTATCCTGGAGGCAATGAGGGAGTGGTCTGTATCGCAATCGGCGCTATGGTAGGCTCTGGTGTTACGAACGTTATTCAGAGAGTCGCGCCTGGTGATGATCAGGTCCAACTGGTGTCAGTGATTTGATCTTGGATGTCTCCAGGACGCCTTGTGACATGCCTTGTTCTGAAAGTAGGTGTTTGTCACGCATAGGCCGTGATAGTAGCAGAGTTCGAGTAATCTCTGGCCGTTTTCGTTCATTTTCCCTATGCCATGGTGACCCAGCACACTTGGCCAAGAGTCATGGTCAGAACCAACACGAGCGTTAAAATCCCCCAGAAGTTAGAGGTGTTCCGAAGCAGAGACTGCGGCAATTGCGCTGTTTAATAGCTCATAGAACTGGTCTTTAGTCTCCGTGCTGGCTTGCATGGTTGGTGCATAGATGCAGAGGAGGTTGGCGGTACTAGATGCTGTGAATAGACGCAGGGTAAGGATTCTCTCTGTGCCGTGGGAAGGAGGTTCAATCATTTGGAGCAGGGTGTTCTTTATGGCGAAGCCGACTCCGTGTTCTCTGGATTCCTCGACGTCTTTCCCCTGCCAAATAAACGTATAGTGTGCTTCCCTCAAAGATCCAGTCTCTGGGAGGCGCGTTTCTTGTAAGGCTGCCACATTGATGTTTAGTCTGTGCAGCTCAAGATCGATGACTGCGGTCTTGCGGAAGTCATCGATTTTCTGTAAGTCATCTGTCAGTCCAGTGCGCATAGTGCGCACGTTCCAGCTTGCAATGCGGAGAGCTGGAGACTCCGTCTTTATCTTTGAATGTCTTCCTGGTGCATGTGGTAACGGTCTGCCTGTTGAACTGCGCTCTAAGCTCCAGGCACCCACTGGAGCAGGCAGGCCGTGGCGGGTCAACACCTTATTGGCCGGGGGCTGCCCAGCTTAAGGCGGGCGGTAGTTGACCAGTGGGACTACGAGGGACCCTCCCACCATTGAAGACAGCCCGTGGCGTCCAGCTCTACGCCAATTGAGTAAGGACTTATAACCCGTAGACTGCTGTCTTCTTGTTTGTGCTCTCGCCGTGAGGCGAGACTGGAGTAACGTCTCCAGAGCGCAGGCCTGGGCGAAGTTTGTGGAGGCCTTGCGCTGCCCAGACAACAGGGCCTCCCTCTCGGCTTTGTCGACGGGGCCCAAGGGGGTGCAAAGCACCACGCTTGGAGACGACTTGGCTGCAGAAGTTGCCGGAAGGACATCGTGAGTGGTGTACATCCGTCTTAGGGACCCCGGCTCCTGATTTTTCCTCGAGGTTGACTCCCGAAGCCTTTCCCATTGTTGGGTTAGCCTGCAAGGCAGCAGCGGTTTGAAATCAGGGTTTTCCTTCCCCTAGATGGGTTGCCCTCCCAGGCTGACGAGCCCCAACTGCCTGAAGCGGCTGGTTTTGAGGCGCCAGTGGCCGCCTTTGCCCCTTCTCCTGTCAGTAGAAGCAGTTTCGCCGGGCTTGAATTAAGCCACACGAGCAGGCCAGGAGCTGGACTTAGCTGTCAGAGGCTATATGAGACGCACGCCATGAGGGGAGCATTTTATTTTATATTAAGAATAGCTTTAAATAAACTGTCCAATTGTAAGTAGAACATTTTTTAGCTTTATAAAATAGTGTCCCCCGCCCACGGACTACAAGCATGAATGCACAATATTGTTTTTAAATGAGTTCAAAGAAATAGTGCGCTGTTCACACATACACACACACACACACACGCACCAGTTTCTGCTTTTGGGTTCATTTCTGTGTTGGGGGCTGTATGCCTCACACACTCTGCATGTTCCATTAGGAATGCCCCTTTTTTTTTAATAATAATAAAAATCCCCACATTGACTTACAAGATAATATGGTGAGACATGCAGACTATACAATTATAAAGATTGATTGGACCTCCCCCCCCCCCACTGTTCACTGCCATACATTTTTACAAGAATTGCCTAATGTCAAAGATTATAAGTTTTTCCTTTCACGCCCCCCCCCCCCCCAAGCAACACATAATATAATAGCTTGATAGATCATTTGCATACAAACCGCAATCTATCATTTAGATTCA
Source organism: Bulinus truncatus (assembly GCA_021962125.1). Taxonomy (NCBI): domain Eukaryota; kingdom Metazoa; phylum Mollusca; class Gastropoda; family Planorbidae; genus Bulinus; species Bulinus truncatus. Next base: position 1,457,573 of record JAGDYQ010000173.1, on the reverse strand, counting down.
ATACAATCGACGATCACAAAACAAACACCTCCACCATTGCCAGGTTTTATAAACAAGACAACGCCGCTCTCTTCTCTGTAGAGGTACGTTTTTTTTTGTAAGATGATACTGCTATCGCTGATATACAAAAAAAAAATACACATTTATATCTAAGATGTGCTTACGTATTGAAGATAACATTTTCCCCTCTGATCCCACCTTACAGTAGTAGCTTCTAAAACGTGTGGTGTGGCTTGTCTGTCTGTATGTGTGTGTGTCAGACACAGTGAGTCACTCTATGAACCGGTCAGTCAATACTCCACATATGTCAAATAGTTCACACAAATGTTCTCCCATGACTCATCATTTGAGAAATCATTTTGTTGTTTCTATGTTATTGACTGCACTGACTTCTGTCTCACGTACCTAGACACAATGTGTGTATCTGTGTGTGTGTGAGTGTGTGTGTGAGTGTGTGTGTGTGAGTGTGTGTGTGTGTGCACTTATTTTGTGTGTCTATATTTATATCTACATACAGAGTAATGTTTATTATAGGCATAACTACAATCGGGGGCCCTAGATATGATTACATTTGATGACCCTAGGCATAATTACATTTGATGACCCTAGGCATAATTACATTTGATGACCCTAGGCATAATTACATTTGATGACCCTAGGCATAATTACATTTGATGACCCCGTGTTATTTTTGTTTTCGGGGTCCAGCTATAGATTGCGCATGCACGGCAGATGGACTGCTGATTATTGCATATTTTTTGTTTTCGGGGCTAGGGTTAGGGTTAGGGTTAGGAATAGGGTTAGGATTAGGGTTAGGGTTGGGGTTAGGGTTAGGGTTAGGAGTAATATCGATAGCCGGACCCCGAAAAAAAAATTCGGAGTCCGGCTATCGCGCAAGCCGTAAAAAAATAAAGTCCGTCTAGAGTGCTAGATCGCATGCGCAAGCTATAGTTGGACCCCGGAAAAAAATAATACGGAGTCCCGTTCCTTGGAACCGTAGCCACTGCGTTTAAGTTAATGTGTACATGTAAGTGATAATGTGCAGTGTTAAGGTTTATATATGTGGTAGTATGAAAATGAGTACATATGATTTCAATGGTGTGGACTGTCTAGTTACACAATGACAGCTGGCCACACCTTCTGCTCCCTCGCCAACCCCTCGAGATTATTTGCATTGCTCAACTTGATAAAATGGTAGCATCATACATTGGTCACCTGTAGCATGTTGACATCTTGAAGTTTCAGACCCAGTCCGCCAATGTATTTGAGAGTGTGTTTATACATGACTATCGATGTATTCGTTAGCATATCTCTACACTTATAAGACGCATTTGTTGTCTGTCTGTCTGTCTGTCTGTCTGTTCCCTTATAAATCAAGATCCAGACAAACTAATAACGTGAAATTTGTTACACATACACATAATTACATGGAGAAGGTTATAGGACAGGTTTCGTTTCATCTCGATGGGTAGTTTAATTGTAATTAATTTTTTTTTATTTTAGTATTTTACTATATTAAAGTAATCTTGACGGCGCCATAAATAAAATTCCTCTGTGACGTCATTTCCCTATGATTGAATAGAACTTGCGCGCTGGTGCTGTATAGTTCCTTTGTGCTGCGAAGAATTGTTGTTGTTTTTTTCATGCTCCCTGATATGTATGTACAGTTTGAGGAAGGTAAAGAAAGGAATGAAGAAGGATTTTAGAAGAAGTGTGAAGCCATAATAATTAGTATATATATATATATATATATATATATATATATATATATATATAGAGAGAGAGAGAGAGAGTGAGAGAAAGAGAGAGAGAAAGAGAAAGAGTGAGGGGAGGGAGGGAGAGAGAGAGAAAGAGAAAGAGAGAGAGGGGGCAGGGGGGAGAGATAGGATAGGGAGGGAGGGAGGGGAGAGAGGGAGGGAGGGGAGAGGGAGGGAGGGGGTGGACAGGGGAGAGAGAAGGAGAGGGAGATGGGAGAGGGAGCAGGGGGAGAGGTAGAGAGAAAAGAAGTGAAGGAGAGAGGGGGTAGGGAGGGAGATAGAGGGGAGGGAGGGAAAGAGAGGGTGGGAGAGAGGGAGAGAGAGAAAGAGTGAGGGGGGCAGGGAGGGAGAGAGAGGGAATGAGGGAGGGATGAATGGGGAGAGATTGATGGGAGAGGGAGGGAGAGGGAGGGAGAAAGGGAGGGAGGGAAAGGGAGAGAGGGGGAGGGAGGGAGAGAGAGGAAGAGGGGGAGAGAGGGAGACGGGAGAGGGAGGGAGGGAGAAAGGAGGGAGGGAGGGAGAGAGGGGGGTAGGGAGTGAGAGAGGATGGGAGAAATGGGAGGGAGTGAGAGATAAAGAGAGAGGGGGCAGGGAGGGAGAGAGGGGGAGGAGGAAGGGAGGAAGGTGGAGAGAGGGGGGACGGGGGTGAGAGAAGAAGGGAGGGAGATAGGGAGAGAGAGGGAGATGGGAGAGTTAGAGAGGGAAGGAGAGGGAGGGAGGGAGAAAGGGAGAGAGGGGTAAAGAGGGAGAGGGAGGGAGGGAGAGAGAGAGGGGGTAGGGAGAAAACAAAAGATAAACAGAAAACCTTATTTTAAACCCGGGCAAAGCCGGGTACTTGCAACAAGTATTACATGTTTAAATAACCGTTTTTAAGGTTAGGCAATCGCCTGGGCCCCCCACTGCCTGAGGGGCCCATCCCACTTTAAATTTATCTTAAATCAGGTTTTAATAAAGTCCTAACAGGTCAAGTGCTCCCATATATTACTGAAAGTCTCTAACTAAAGCCCATAAAGACCTAAGAACGGTTCCGTATGTATATGTATGTTTCATTCTAAACGTATGACTTTACTTGTGTATGCGAATGTGTATCTATATGTGTGTGTGTGTGTGTGTGTTCAAGATTTCGTAAAAGTTTTTGTGTGTGTAAGCGCTCGCATATATGGTTGGGGGGGGGATGGGCTTGTATTTGTATGAATGCATGTATATTTGTCACGGATCACTAACCAACCTTTACTTCTCTCGGTAAATGATGCATGGAAAGAAATGTGTGTGAACAAATACATTGGCATTGGCAGATACGGTATCAGAATTATCACATCTCACATGAAATTTGGGCCAAATAATTACTTTACAAATGTTGTGGTAAAATTTCATTGACAGTCAATTTCCTAAAACTCAAATAACAACTTACATAAAATATATGTAGTCCAGTGTATGCTACCTTTACATTCAAACTTATTAATAACATTATTTGAAAGAGTTAGTGGCATATATGGTGTAACAATAGCTTTAGTTATATCCGTACAACTTTAGAACCACTGTTCACCTGGTTAGTCAATATTGAAAGTTCATGGGGCCAGGACCACAATTATGTATTTTGATAATTAAAAATCCAGCGTTAGATCTTTGTTTTGGTAGAGTAAGGTTGTCAGTACAGGCACAGGTCGGTGACCTCATCCGTGGGTGACGATGGACTTAGAGTGAGTACATGTATTTGGCCGCACCAATCACTAGGCTTGAAAAATGGGTCCTAATGACGTAAATGAGTTAGAAAGGGGTGGTAGAGCCAATCAGAAGGGTTGGGGCTTTGAAATCATGGGATGGTTTATCACCACATATGATAATGGGATGTAATTCATTTTTTGGGACAGACCGAAGAGACAGACGAACGGAGAAGTGGAGAAGTGGAGAGACAGTTAGGGAGTAGTGGGCAGAGAGGACAGTTGAGAAGTTTTGTCGGGGGTCGAGAAGAGGACAGTAGAGTATGAGGTCGGGAACAGTGTGTTATAAAAGTTATAAAGTTGTTAATAGGAGATTTGATTTATTGATTTATTTATCTATGTGTGTGATGTAAAAATAAAGTACATGAATCGTTATTGACTCGGCTACCTTGTTGATTGGTTGTATGTGAATGAACTACACGCAGTAACGCCTCCGAAGAGAACCTCCACAGAAACTTATGCAAAGTAATTAACAATAAAACTCAGCATGACAGTTAGATTATAGATAACTTTGAGGGGGGAGGTCTGTTGAAAACATGGGGGTGATTACGTCATTTAGGTGATATGTTCAAGTTCATAGAGATTCAACTCAATTTTTTTTTTTTTATTTTGTTTTTTTTTGTTAAAAAAAAAAAAAAAAAAAAAAAGAGATTCAACTCAAACATTAGTAAGGAATTGTTAAATAATTGATATGGTCTTAGACACATTTTATTCTCCGATTAATGAAATAAATTCATGGTATCTAAAATATAAATATGTAGAACTAAAATGAATTTTAGTAATCAGAGTACTACTACAGTTAAATTACCTCACTTCTAACTATTTTTAGTCATTAAAACAAGAAGGAATACGTTTTGACATGTCCTTATTTGTGTGTTAGTTTGCATATTCTTTCAGATATTCCTGTTCGCAGCGCTCACATTCAGCAATCTAAAACTGGTACAATATGTTTTAAGATGTGAAATGTCACAACCGTTTATTAGCAAGGCTGATATGATATCACGAAACAATATATTTTGATAACCATGGACAACACATTTCTTAACATAATTTTATTATTGTCTTTTTTAGCCATAAATTATTCTGTTGGAAAGATACATAATTCTTTCGACTATTCAGCTAACCCAGATAGGCTATACATCTATACATAATAATTAACTGCCTTACATATAGAAACAGATTAAGCCTTTATGTCACTACTGAAATTACTTCTCAATTTAGTGTGCATATTTTTCATTTCTACTGAAACTATTTATAATCATTCATTTCATTGCGGATAAATAATGTTTACTCGACCGGATAGTGTGGTGGCCGGATAATAGCGAACCGAATAGTCAATACTGCACAAAGAAGCTCATTGAATAGCCCCATACTACTGCATATGGTATTTGGATTTCTGGCAATAGGATATAGACATGTTGGATTTCTGCAATAGGATATAGACATGTTGGATTTCTGCAATAGGAGATAGACATGTTGGATTTCTGGCAATAGGAGATAGACATGTTGGATTTCTGGCAATAGGATATAGACATGTTGAATTTCTGGCAATAGGATATAGACATGTTGAACTTGTCTACAGTCGTGAATGACATGACTTGAGATGTGGTCGGACGGGCCCCTGCTATCAAAGATTATAACCATTCATTTCATTGCGGATAAATAATGTTTACTCGACGGGATAGTGTGGTGGCCGGATAATAGCGAACCGAATAGTCAATACTGCACAAAGAAGCTCATTGAAGAGCCCCCCATACTACTGTATATATGATATTTGAGGGTTTAATAGACTCGTTGATGTAGTTATAATTATTCAAATTAGATTTCATTGATTACAAACAGGGAGGGGCACGGAGATTGGATTTTGTTTGTTGTATTTGTGGGGTGGGGTGATTTTATGTTTATACTTTTTTTGTTGTTCGCTTTTTTTTTTTTAATTTTGTATTTTTAGTGTTGTATGTGTGTGGGGAGAGGGTTACCCGAAAGTTTGACACTTGACAAGGGGGGGGGGAGGGGTGCTAGAACTCGTTTGACGTATTTAATGGATCAGCCCAACCTTGAATCGTTTAAAATTTTGAATGAACACATTATATTTTTTTATGTTTCTGTCATTCTCCATCTAATATATTAATTCAATCTCTTAGTTTTAAGACAGAAAATAATAAAGAATTAACGAATATTCTATTATATATCTCTATTTGTTTTTTTTTTGTTTACAATCTGAAAGCTCTAGAAAATGAAACAGAGCGTATAGATGCAAACATATTAGTTGATTCATACTTATTAGAGAGAGAGAGAGAGAGAGAGAGAGAGAGAGAGAGAGAGAGAGAGAGAGAGAGAGAGAGAGAGAGAGAGAGAAAGAGGTGATTATTCCTAGAAATCTAAGTTTACTTTAAAACGAATGTCATAGTTAAAAAAAAAAAACCTGAAGGTGAATGCCATATAAAAAATATTCGTTTGTCATAGCTATTGTGTTTCATAGAAACATTTCATATAAACATTTCATATAAACATGGCTTATCATCTCATTGTCAATTTTATTTGATTACGTCACGAGCTATTTTAAAACTTGTTTCAGTCAACCCGGCGAAAAGGTTATTAAAAATGTCGTTTCGAATTTCACAACGCTAAAATTGCCCTTAAGACGAGGCGAATTTCAAGATAAAATTTACTGTTAATGGCTTTTCCAACAGGAGAATCAAATGGCTAGACTTTGAGCAGCGGTATTCTAACTTATAGTAAACGCAGAGAAGAACTCAGGGACAAAAAGTCTGCGTTGCGTTATATATAAATATATAATACATAAAAGCGATTTGGGTTTTGCGTTAAATCGAAAGTAAACAATTTAATACAACAGTATTCCAGTTTAAAATACAATCATGAAAAAATCGGATCTACCCGAAACCGAAAAATAACCTAGCCTACCAATGAAGCCTAAGGGGATATAACTCTATGCAAAGGTTTTGCAGGGTACAGCTAGTATATATATATATATATATATATATATATATATATATATATATATAATAGAGATAATCCCCATTGGACATGGATATGTCTGTAATGTAATTATAATTCACATTACCTGGAAATGCTGCAAGATGTTCCTGTAATATTAATAAGATGGTGTTTTTTTTTGTCCCTCGAAGTGTTTCCAAGAGGTTAAGATTGATAAGCTTATACAATCCTCCTCCCCCCCCCTACCGTGCCCTGCCACACTACTACTGTCACTCCTCCACCCCCCCCTACCGTGCCCTGCCACACTACTACTGTCACTCCTCCACCCCCCCCCCTTACCGTGCCCTGCCACACTACTACTGTCACTCCTCCACCCCCCCCCCTTACCGTGCCCTACCACACTACTACTGTCACTCCTCCACCCCCCTTACCGTGCCCTGCCACACTACTACTGTCACTCCTCCACCCCCCTTACCGTGCCCTGCCACACTACTACTGTCACTCCTCCACCCCCCCTACCGTGCCCTGCCACACTACTACTGTCACTCCTCCACCCCCCCCTTACCGTGCCCTGCCACACTACTACTGTCACTCCTCCACCCCCCCTTACCGTGCCCTGCCACACTACTACTGTCACTCCTCCCACCCCCCCTTACCGTGGCCCTGCCACACTACTACTGTCACTCCCTCCACCCCCCCCTACCGTGCCCTGCCACACTACTACTGTCACTCCTCCACCCCCCTACCGTGCTCCTGCCACACTACTACTGTCACTCCTCCAACCCCCCTACCGTGCCCTGCCACACTACTACTGTCACTCCTCCACCCCCCTACCGTGCCCTGCCACACTACTACTGTCACTCCTCCACCCCCTACCGTGCCCTGCCACACTACTACTGTCACTCCTCCACCCCCCCCCCTACCGTGCCCTGCCACACTACTACTGTCACTCCTCCACCCCCCCCTACCGTGCCCTGCCACACTACTACTGTCACTCCTCCACCCCCCTACCGTGTGCCCTGCCACACTACTACTGTCACTCCTCCACCCCCCCCTACCGTGCCCTGCCACACTACTACTGTCACTCCTCCACCCCCCCTACCGTGCCCTGCCACACTACTACTGTCACTCCTCCACCCCCCTACCGTGCCCTGCCACACTACTACTGTCACTCCTCCACCCCCCCCTACCGTGCCCCAAGCCACACTACTACTGTCACTCCTCCACCCCCCTCCTACCGTGCCCTGCCACACTACTACTGTCACTCCTCCATCCCCCCCCCCTACCGTGCCCTGCCACACTACTACTGTCACTCCTCCACCCCCCTACCGTGCCCTGCCACACTACTACTGTCACTCCTCCACCCCCCCCTACCGTGCCCTGCCACACTACTACTGTCACTCCTCCACCCCCCTACCGTGCCCTGCCACACTACTACTGTCACTCCTCCACCCCCCCTTACCGTGCCCTGCCACACTACTACTGTCACTCCCTCCACCCCCCCCCTACCGTGCCCTGCCACACTACTACTGTCACTCCTCCACACCCCCCTACCGTGCCCTGCCACACTACTACTGTCACTCCTCCACCCCCCCCCCACACCGTGCCCTGCCACACTACTACTGTCACTCCTCCACCCCCCCCCCTTACCGTGCCCTGCCACACTACTACTGTCACTCCTCCACCCCCCTACCCTACCGTGCCCTGCCACACTACTACTGTCACTCCTCCACCCCCCCCCCCTCCTTACCGTGCCCTGCCACACTACTACTGTCACTCCTCCACCCCCCCCCTACCGTGCCCTGCCACACTACTACTGTCACTCCCCTCCACCCCCCCCTACCGTGCCCTGCCACACTACTACTGTCACTCCTCCACCCCCCCCTACCGTGCCCTGCCACACTACTACTGTCACTCCTCCACCCCCCCCTACCGTGCCCTGCCACACTACTACTGTCACTCCTCCACCCCCCCCTCCGTGCCCTGCCACACTACTACTGTCACTCCACTCCTCCACCCCCCCTACCGTGCCCTGCCACACTACTACTGTCACTCCTCCACCCCCCTACCGTGCCCCTGCCACACTACTACTGTCACTCCTCCACCCCCCTACCGTGCCCTGCCACACTACTACTGTCACTCCTCCACCCCCCCCCCGTGCCCTGCCACACTACTACTGTCACTCCACCCCCCCCCTACCGTGCCCTGCCACACTACTACTGTCACTCCTCCACCCCCCCCTACCGTGCCCTGCCACACTACTACTGTCACTCCTCCACCCCCCTACCGTGCCCTGCCACACTACTACTGTCACTCCTCCACCCCCCCCTACCGTGCCCTGCCACACTACTACTGTCACTCCTCCACCCCCCCCCCGCCCCCCGTTCTTCCCATCATTCAAACAGCAAATAGCAGCGGGGCGGCCGTTAAGTTTCATATTTCTCTAAAGATAACAAAACATGTAGAGAAACTTGGATCTCTCGCAATAGGATATAGACATGTTGGATCTCTCGCAATAGGCTATAGACATGTTGAACTTGTCTACATTCGTGAATTAATTGTATATAATACATGTTGTATAAGAAAGACACCAACGATGGAAATATATATATATATATATATATATATATATATATATATATATATATATATATGTGTGTGTGTGTGTGTGTGTGTTGGAAAGAGAGACAGAGAGCGCATTGGAGGGAGTGTTTTTTGTATATGTAGATGTTAGTGTGTGATTGTTTGTGTGTGTATGTGTGTGTGTGTGTGAGAGACAGAGAGAGAGAGAGAGAGAGAGAGAGAGAGAGAGAGAGAGAGAGGGGGGGGGGAGGTGGTTATTCCTAGAAATCTAAGTTTATTTTAAAACGAATGTCATAGTTAAAAAAAAAAACAAAAAAAAACCTGAAGGTGAATGCCACAAAACATAAAATTTCTAGATAAAGTAACATATTAAGGAAGTGTTAGCCCCCCCCCCTTCCTTCGGGGCCGGTTCCTATCTCAATAGACTGGCCAATCACAAAAGCCAGGTCTGTCGATTAAGTGTCTATTGTATAATGAGACACTTTCTGTGCAAAATAATACACCTTACATAAACGTGTACATTCTCATTAGACAAAACAAAAAAAAAAAGCCGGATGTCTATGACACAGTTTTAGAGCCGCTGACTGACTGAGATGAAATCAGAGCTCTCAAGTTCTAACTCCAGAGCTCGTCTGTTTTTGGAAGACAATACGCTGGAAATTTCTCTGAAAGAACATTTTCAAAAAAAACAAAAAAACAATCTTATACAGACCGGAAATGGACGGCGAGCACATAAAAATTGTTGCATGCAAAAAATAACTGGTGTGACATTAACTTTGGATATAGGCCAACATTATTTATTTGTGAGTTGAAATGTAATTGGACTGACCATTGAACTTAGGAGAGGTTGAGGCAGTTGGTATATTACTCACGTCACGAGACCATAAAGATCAACATGTTCAAATTTTTATAAACTAAAATTTGACCATTATGTTAATTAGCCAACAGGTTACTTTCAAAAACAAATGTTGAATTGAAAACGTTGATTACTTAAATGAATTTGTTTTTAAATAATACACCTTGATGTAAACGTTCTCATATGAACGTACCAATATCAACTGGACAGAACAAATAGTAAAATACAAGTAACTAAGTGTACAATTTTGTACTGAGACCCAGTCAGGCCCGGCTGTTATTTTCCTCGTTCCTCGGGGCTGATGGCTGATTCAAAATACGTTTCTTTATCTGCAATAGTATCTGTGAATGTATGTATGGTGTCTATCTATCTATCTATCTATCTATCTATCTATCTATCTATCTATCTATCTATCTATCTATCTATCTATCTATCTATCTATCTATCTATCTATCTATCTATCTATCCATCTATCTATCTATCTATCTATCTATCTATCTATCTATTTGTCGATCAAACCATTATCTATTAATCGGTCCGTCATCCTACTTGTCTTTCCATAGACATATGTAACTATATCAGAGAGAGAGAGAGAGAGAGAGAGAGAGAGATAGAGAGAGAGAGACAGAGATAGAGAGAGAGAGAGACAGAGATAGAGAGAGAGACAAAGATAGAGAGAGAGATAGAGAGAGAGAGAGAGAGAGAGGGGAAGGGAGGGAGGAGGTATTGACGTGTTACACTGTATGCTAACTGCCAAGATTGTATGCTAATAAAGACACAGGGACTTCCCCACTATGCACCGCCAATGTGATCTGAGCTGTACACACACAGACACACACAGACACACACAATCACACAAACACGGACACACACACACACACAAACACACACACAGACACACACAATCACACAAACACGGACACACACACACACGCACACACACACACACACTCTCTCTCTCTAATGAATTGAACTGTCACCATTTGCAAAGTAAACATATTTTGCTTTCTTGAAAGTCCAACGTTAGAAACTGTTTTATAAACAAGTCGGAATGAATCAATGTATGCTCATAAGATAGAGTTCACCTGAAGTTAACTGTAGTCAACTTGCACCTACTGTAGGTATGTCAGGGTATTTGATGTGGAATAACTTTCGGTATTTAGTATCAATACATGCATGTGTCTATACAAAGTATGGATCAGTGTTCATTAGTCAGTTTTTTAAAGAACCTATGTCGAAGTTTATACTAACTATCAATTCATAAAATAGCCACAGCCAATCAATTACATCAGTAAGTCACTGAAATGAATTATTTGATTGAAACCATATTGTATGGGTTGTATTTTAACATGATAATTTCAAATATAAATTATTCAACGGGAAGTGTAAACAGAATGACACCTCCTACACAGGGTAGGTAACTGTGACCTCGTTCCTCTTTAAGACAGTTTGACATTTGCTTCTATATTTGGTCACACGCCTGTAAGCAACCTCTCCTCCTCCACTCCCATACCTATCTAAATTTAAACTGAAACTTCTCCTAGACTTAAGTACTTGGAAATATTTAAACTGTCACATAAAGGAGACACATTAGAGAAGTGTCTCACACGGTTTCAGCGAAGAGGCCAGGTTGTGATTCAGACTGGATAGGTGAAAGATACAGGTTCCAACCGCTTAGATGTCAGTCACAGCGGCCATGTGTAGCCTCAAAAATGGTGATGATGAAGAGACAGCACCACTGAAAATATCCCAGCAGCGTTAACTGATTTAATAAAAGTTTAAGATAATCCAATGATTAGGTTCTATCATTGGTGTACATTTCTTCTTTTGATACTAAAACTTTGGTAACACCTTACCTTCGGAAAAAAGTTGTCAAGGATTCTATACTGAGGTTTTAATAGATTCAATGATACGCCTAGTGAGGTTTTAACAAATGAAAAGAAGGCATTGTTTTGGTTGCAAGGATAAAAACGACTTAGGTTTTAGCAAAGAAGGATACAAACATGTACCGTACAACATAGCTTCGTAGTTCCAAATCCACTGGTCATTGCAGATAGGGGTGACCTGTATGAAGTATCTGTAAGTCCTTTCATCCCCACCATAGCCGATAGTGCAATGGCCATGGAGGCATTATGGGAGACATTTCAAGTCTTCAGCTATTAAACTGTGAGAGTAAAAAAAAAACACTCCAGCCACAAAATATTGCATATGCAAGTAATGCAACCCCCTTCCCCAAACGCTTAAGAATTTTAAGACAATGCTTCTTTACATATTGACATTTTTTTTGTAAATGTATGTAATATTTTTTTGTCCAGTGACG